>JAJOOR010004112.1:0-31956 GCA_036250505.1 Solanum acaule | reverse complement strand
TCCTGTCTGTGCTACCTATAGCCTTTTGTTGTTTACTGCGTTTCACTTATCGCTTTGTTTTATGGTTGCTACTGTCTCCTTTGTTGATTGTATACTTTCTTTCTTATTGGATGTTTTGTTTTATACACTGTTTTCCTTGCCTTTTACTCGGATTTGATGTACTTGAGCTGAGGGTCTCTCGGAAACAGCCTCTCTACCTCTACGAGGTAGTGGTAAGGTCTGCGTACACTCTACCCTCCCCAGACCCCACCTAGTGGGATTTCACTGGGTATGTTGTTGTTGTTGTTGTATCATTTACCATACCGTTCCACAATAGATCAACTCTCATCTACTATAATTTCTTGTAGATCTATCATTTAAATTATGGATATATGACATTATGTAATAACGAAAAAATGACTCAAATATATGACTTTGTAATATGTTTTAGTATATATAGTTATGATGTCTATATTAGGTATCATGATCGTTTTGTTTGAGACAGTGGTAGGAACTATTAAGAATTCAGATTATATAGGAATGAGGATTATTGGAAGTTCAGTTTGAACACATATATGGAGACTATTGATTTAGAGACTATTGAATTTGTGGGATCATTGACATGATCGTGATGTGTGTGTAGAATTAAATTCATCGTTTATAAGTCAATAATTTGATACATCCCTATTGTATGTATATTAATTTTGATTGAGATTACTGTTGTGGATTTCAGAATATGAGATTGATATTGTAATATGTGGCTCTTGGTGGAGTATTGTGTTCAATAAAGTTTGTATCTTTATTTTAGATCATAATTGATATGAGCATTGTGATTATTATGTGAGTTGTTGATGCATATTTCTTGAGTAAAAGTAAGGTCTCATTTGTTATTATTGTTTAAATCTAAATGCATATCTTAATTATCTCTAGATCTAAATACTAAATAATTAAGAGATTTGTTATTCAACATCTGAATATACATAATTTACTTATATATATAATTCAAATAAAAATTAATCAATTATTTTTAAAAAATGAATAAAAATATTATTATTTTATTAAAAATAATAACTATGTTTGCTAGTGATAGTGGAGATAGTTTATTTGTATTGGTGGTGGTGATAGTAATAGTTGTTGTTAGTGGTAAGTGATGACAATGGTGATAGTTGTGAAGGTGGTTGGTGTTGTGGTGACTATCATAATGGTGGCGATTGATACTGATGTTGGTGGTCATAGTGGTGAAGTTGGTTGATATTAGTAGTTGGTGGTGTTGATGGTGGTGACTGAAAGAATGTGTGGTTGTTGATGATGTATTTGTCTTCCTTGCATCCGATCAACTCATAGGTGGTATTGATGAAGATGGTTGAAGAATGTGTGGTGCTTGATGATGTGTTTATGGTAGTTGGCGGTGGTGCTAGCTATGATGATGGAAGTGTTGGTAGCATAGATTAACCACAATGGTAGTAATGGCTGATAATAGTGGTGGAGGTGGCGGTAATGATTGAGGTGATCGAAGAATGTATAGTAGTAGTTGGTAGTGGTGCTAGTTGTGATGCCGAAGTTTGTTGGTAGTAGAAAAGGACCGTAGTAGCGGTAGTGGTAGCTATAGAGACGATGGTGATGGTGGTAGTAGATATAATTATAATGATGGAGGAGGTAAATGTGGTAGCAGCTGTCAATAGCGGTGGTTATGATGACAGAGGTAGTCGGTGGTAGACGACGATAATGGTGGTTGACGATGGTAATAGTGGTGGTGCTTGTGATAGAAGAGGTGGTTAGTGGTAGTGGCTAGTGATTGTGGATAGAATGATGGTGAATATTATCCACAAGGGAATACCTCGTAATAATATTAAGACTATATTCTAGATCTTAATATTAATACCCAATTAAGTGCTTAAATTCATGATGAAAATAATTATACTTAATGGTCTAATGTATGAACCATTCAGATTCAAACCTCCATTAGTTGCAAACAAATGAGGGCCTAAATTTGTTGAGGTTTCTATACTACTATGTGCACATTTTTCCTTTTGATTATATTGCACAAATTAATGAAATTACTTGTTTTTTTTTTAAGTTCATCACTACTTTATTAGGGATGATCAATGATATTTATTGAGAGGGAAAGAGAGAGAAAAGAATGAACTCGCCGAAAAGTAAGAGTCTCTTTGTCGAAACTTTGAATCCCCGGTACCTCCAGACAAAGATGAAAAAAAACTAGACGACACGAAGGAAAAGGAAAGCGTACAGGCAGATCCAAATAAGGAGAAATCCCACACAAATGTGTTTTTTAAAGAAATTCTCATCACCCCCTATTCAACCACACATTCCACGAGGATATTGTCGAGAGAAAGCCAGGATGAGGACATGGCGATCGATGATCAAATTGAAAGTTCAGAGGCGGATATAGGAGGTATAAACAATACGGTGGCAGACATGGATCTAAATGAAGACGCGAAGGAATAAACCTCTCTGATGACGAGAAGCAAAGGATATACAGGCCTTGGAAGTATTGCGTCATCATCAAAATTTACGGGAAAAAAATAAGTCACATATACCTAAAAAAAAACTAACTTTGATGTGGAGAGCCTCTGAAGATATTGTCCTCATAGATTTGGGATATGACTATTATATAGTCAAATTTTTCAAAGAGGAGAACCTTCAAAAAGCACTCCAACAAGGCCCCTGGTTCATAAACGGATTCTTCATGTCGGTCAAGAGATGGCATCCGAACTTTGTAGCCTCGAAGGCAAAAGAGACAAAATCAGCAATATGGATAAGATTACTAGAATTACAGACTGAATTCTATGACATTACAATAGTGGAGAAAATAGGGAAAAAACTCGAGAAACTAGTTAAAATGGATATTTGCACATCAGAATCATTAAGGGGTCGCTACGCGAGGATATGTGTCGAAGTTTCTATAGAAGTCCTGGTCAAAAAATCCATATGTATCGGCCAACATAAACAACCAATTATTTATGAAGGTCATAATATATTATGCTCCTGTTGCGATGTATTGGGGCATACCAGGCAAATATGCTGTCACGCCCCGAGCCTACACCTTGGACGTGGCCGGCACTCGAAGACCATTGCTGGCCCCCAAGTGAACCCTTGGCCTGGCTTTCTTAACTCAGCGAAAACTTAACTCAATACAATGAAAGGTCATAAAACAACCCAACTGATAAAATTTGCCAAAAGGCAACTCGAGTCTCAAAAATAGAATATTATATATATACATAGATGCGAGACTCAAAACTAACTGACTGACTGTCTATGAAGCCTCTATAATACTGAGATGGATGTTAGGACAGACCCCGCAACATCCTAATAAAACAAAACAAAGAGAACAAAATAACTGAGTCCTCCGGAAAGCAAGGAGGCTCACCACTGACTCTGAAGTGCTCAACTGGATCAACGGCGTGCTGGATGCTGATCCTGGGCACCTGCGTCTGCATCATAATAAGATGCAGGCCAACTGGCGTCAGTACATGGAATGTACGAGTATGCGAGCTGGAAAGCTAAACCACAACTTAAGCTTGAAAGGAGTACAAGAGAACACTTACCTTGGCTCTGTTCGACTCATGAATAACCGAACTCAATATAAAGCAATAAGACACATGCAATATATAAATAACTTGTAAAACAGTGTAAACAACTTAGCTCGTTAATGATAAAACAATCACAAACTCAACTTTACTTATATAAAAGTAATATAACTTTTGTGGGAGGTTCTTTAACTGACAACCACCACTATGAGCCCTAGTGATGATACAACGTTTTACCTCACGTTGCCCAAGGACCATCCTATACCTTGCCGTGATATAGGACCTTACTTTAACTTAGTGGATCCACTAGCTTAATCTTACGTGATCATCTAAAAAGAATGATCCGTCAATTCCCATGTTGGCTCATGGTTCTTATGGAGAGTTGAGTTAATATGAACTCGTGTCCCCAATTCGGTGCTCAATACTACTCCCAAAAGTACTTTGGCTCATAAGTGTTTTAAACACATCTTTCTTTAGTTGAGATAATTACTCAAAACTTAGCCCAAAGGCTCTTTTGGAAAACATGATTCCTTTCTTACTCAAATGTAAAAACATTTATAAACTTTTTTGGGAATACTTAGTTCCCTAATAACTTTTGAGAAATGAACTCAACTTTAAAATCTTGACTTAACTTGAAACTTGAGACTCTTTACTTAGCTTGAAACTCTATACTCTTTACTCGACTTGAAACTTGAACCTTAAAACGAAGTTAAAACGTTCAATAAAGACTCTTGAACAACTTTGAAAACTTGCTTTGACTTGCCTTCTGAAAGAAAGCTCATCAGAAAACTTCGTTGACGAGGCCACAGCTACAACTACTGGCGCTTCAAAAGGCTTAGATTCTAAGGGCGCTACTGAAAGCCTTTTTTTAGGTCCTGTAATAGGGAGGTGTAAGCCTCGAAAGCCTTTGATACTTCGGTAGGGCGAGCAACCCTTAAACCAAAAAAAAGACTTTTCATCTTTTGTAGGAAAATCCCCTTCTCTAGTCTTGGGAAATTGAGCGACGCATCCACATAAGCACAAGAATTTTGTTCTTTTCATCACCGGGCTGGACTTTAAGACCTTAGTTGAAAATACCTTTCCTCATTCAACTTCTAGACTTGACCCTTAACTTCACTTTGACTTGATCCTAACTCGCCTTGAATTGGATTATGGATTCAAGGTATATGATCACACGTTTATGGATGAGTTCTTGACGTTTAGACGTACCTTGGAATGTTGGAAACAACTAGGAAACATAGGTACAATACCAAGGAACATGCATGTAAAACTGTGAAATGAATGGGGAAACTTGACGTCCTTAGCGCTCTGCAAGGCGTGGGGCGCCAGCCCTCAGAGTTCAGAAGGGCTGCTGAGGCGCTCTGCAAGGCGCGGCGCGCCACCCCTTTTCCCCGAAAACTCGACTTTTCTCCTTCATTTCTCCAACTCTAAACCTTCTCAACTTCAAAGTTTCCAGCCCCAAACACTTAGAATCATAAAGACCCTTAATATACAACAGATTTCAACTCAAAAAGACAACCAGAAACATGTCCCAAATCAACAAGGAACTTCAACAACACAACCAACAACATCAACAACACAACCAATAACTTCAACAACACAACTAAATCTAATCTTTTCTCGAAAATAAAACGAGTTTGGCGTGTGGGGGGAAAGAACCAACCCAACACTATGAACTCACATACCTAGTAGGGATCACCCCCGACGATATCCACGACGATCTTTGACGAAACCTTGCTTGTTCTTCTCCTTCTCCTCTTCTTCTCCTCTTCACTCTCAAACCCTTACTCTCACTCTTTAAAATGGGAAAAACTGATCAAAAAAATCAGTCTAACACACTAATATAACCAAAAGAATTGGTTAGGGAAAAGACCAAAATACCCTTAAAATTTTCCGGACGGACTTCCCTACCAACTGCCAACTTCCAAAGGGCATAACTCACTCATACGAACTCGAAATCGAGCAAACTCAGTGGCGTTGGAAAGATCATTCCACGAGCTTCGCAAACATAACTGGAACTACACTTAACTCATCCTGAGCTAGGAGTTATGACTGCTCAAAGTTGACCAAAAACTCACTTTTTCCCATACTTAACCAAATTTTCCAGATTTTTAAAATTCCTTCCAAAAATGACTATTTCCAATTCTAAGCCTCTTCATAGTTATTTCAAATTGCCGGATGTTACAATATCTCCCCCTTGGGAACATTCGTCCTCGAATGAGGTTACTCTTACTAGGCTAAGGGTGTAATATCAACTCAAACACCCAACAAGCAACCATGCAAACACAACAACAACAACATGCTCATTATAATTAAAAGAGCACTAAGAAGGAAATTAATACCTTAATCTATATTTCCCCCGGATCCAAAGAGATGTGGATATCTCTTCTTCATGTTCTCTTCGGCTTCCCAAGTAGCTTCCTCAACAAATTGGTTCCTCCAAAGGACCTTGACTGATGCTACATCTTTTGTTCTCAACCTACGAACTTGGCGATCTAAAATCTGAACAGGAATCTCCTCATAAGATAAGTTATCCTTGATCCTAATACTTTCAGTTGGCAGGATCAATGAAGGATCGCCTATGCACTTCTTCAACATGGAGATGTGAAATACCGGATGAACCGCTGCTAGTTCCTGTGGTAACTCCAACTCATAAGCAACATTGTCAATCTTCTTGGCTATGCGGTAAGGTTCAATATACTGGGGACTAAGTTTCCCCTTCTTACCAAACCTCATAACCCCCTTCATGGGTGAAACCTTTAAATATACCCAATCATCTATTTCAAACTCTAACGCCCTTCTCCTAACATCAGTGTAGGATTTTTGACGACTCTGTGCCGTTTTCAACCTCTCTTGAATCACTTTCACCTTCTCCATAGCTTGGTGAACTAAATCTGGTCCTATCAACCCTGCTTCACCAACCTCAAACCATCCAATAGGAGATCTACATCTTCTCCCATAAAGAGCTTCATATGGAGCCATTTAGATGCTAGAATGATAACTGTTGTTGTAGGCAAACTCAATGAGAGGTAGGTGATCATCCCAATTCCCTTTGAAATCGATCACACAACCCCTCAACATATCTTCTAAAGTCTGAATAGTGCGCTCTGCTTGCCCATCAGTCTGAGGATGAAAGGCAGTACTTAAGTTCACCTTTGAACCCAAGCCTTTCTGAAAAGATTTCCAGAACTGTGCAGTAAACTGTGCTCCTCTATCTGAAATAATGGAGATTAGGACTCCATGAAGTCTCACTATCTCTTGAATATATAACTTGGCATAATCTTCTGTTGAATAGGTAGTCTTTACCGGTAGAAAATGAGCTGACTTTGTCATTCTGTCGACAATCACCCAAATAGAATCATATTGTCTGCAAGACCTAGGCAACCCTGTGATGAAATCCATATTGATCATCTCCCATTTCCATTCCGGAAGTTCTATTCTCTGAGCCAAACCATCGGGCCTTTGGTGTTCAACTTTCACTTGTTGGCAATTTGGACACTTAGCAACAAACTCTGCAATGCCCTTCTTCAAATAAGGTAAGTATCTCAAATAAAAAATATTTAAATATAAAAAGTCCTCCAAGACTTCAGTAAGCCCAAGTCAAGAAAGAACAAATCCTTTAAACAAAATACAAGGAAAATACAATATAGACGATCATGAAAATACATTAGCTAAACAAAAAACAATAAATGCCACTGGTGTTCCACTGCAACAAGCGCCGATCTCTGCTGCTCATCGACAGGAGAAGGAATCATTAAATGACGACGTCATGTTATGTGATGTAACGATGTCCAGTGAACAGTTGCAAAATAATAAACAAATGGAAAAACACCCAGGAAAACAAAAGGTGTTCACTGTTTGGGGTACCCCTAAAACAACCCCTATTTGGGGCCCTACATCAGCCCCTACGAGGTACTTCCACAAAAGTTGGAAGCCAAAAAGGCATACACGAATCCTTAAATTACCACTAGTAGATATACAAAATCAATACCTGACCACTTAAACTCTAAAAGTGCATTGGTGGCACTCCCAATAACCTCTCTTTCAAAACTTTGTGAAAAAGAAACTTCTCAACAACCCCAGTCCTCTATTGTCCTTCTACCGACTTAGATAGTAACTCAGGTGTAAACCTCTTTAAAAAAGACAATGCTCTAACTGAAAAGGCATTAACTCCAAATATTCCTAGTACATACTATCTAGAATTTGGACCAATCCTTATTCACTCCATATACATCAACCTACTAAAAATTTCAATTAATGTCAAGGATTCCCATTTCCTCACAACAGAGAAGAGCGAACCTAAGACGCTCTCCTCTTCCCCAGAATCCCAGGAACTCGCCCTCACCAAATATGACAAACATGAACCAACCTCGACTAGCCACTCCATTCCAAACTTTTCCAGTGAACCTAGAGGAACACACATTTTATGCGATTCATGCACCGGAGCCAAACCTTGCTTCACACTCCTGGCTGGAGATGAGCTTGCGAGGTCAATCTCTCTCTTTCAGTGCGGAGGTAGATGGGAGGGAGGTAGCAATCTTGGTCCAGAACCCAACCTTCCTAGCTCAGGTAGTCTCAAAGGGCATGAGGCTGGCAACGGAAACTTACAACAACCACTTGTGGTTGTCATCAGTACTGCTGCCCCCCTTGAGTTTTCCATATCCACAAATCCCCTTTTACCACTACCTCACTTGGGAAATGCCACTATTAAATCCCTTGAATCCACTCATGAAGGTGGAGCCCCCCTTGGTACCTCTATTCCTTTTCCCTTACCAGGTGCTGGAGAATGTGACAACCCCCTCGAACAACATAAGGACTGCTCTTTTTTACCCACCGATGGCAAACAATGAAGCGAGGGAGAGCCCACCTCAAGTAGTTCCCAACATGACCTCTCAGGTAACACCCTGACACATAACTCCCCCCTCCCCTGTATAGTTCCAAATCTAAGAGATGAAGTAGACTTGCAGGATGTAGAAGATGCAATAGCCCTACTGAGGGGAAAACGATCGAAAATAACCATTCTAAAGGATATAAAAGTAGTAATATTCAAAGAGAGATTCGAAAAATAACTCATACTCATCTGTCCCCCAAATCTTTGCAAATGCTCAATAGACATAAGAATCACATCAAATGTGGAAGTAGGGAACTTCGCAGTGATAATGAACTTGTCTCTAAGAATAGCTAATGAGGGGGAAAGAATGGAGAACACAACCAGAACAATAAACAGATATATGAATATAATAGTCTGGAATTGTAGAGGAAGCAATCGAGAGGATTTTAGAAGGAACTTTAGAGCCTTAATAGATTGACACAAACCTCCGCTAGTAGCTCTTGTAGAAACTAAAATGCAGGATCACCAGCCTCTTTTGGATAATTTCCCTTTCAATAATATGATCCAAGTCCCAGCTATAGGCAATTCAGGTGGAATGGTGATGCTTTGGGATGATGATGTCCTTGAGCTCGAGGAAATAACCACAACATGCAAAGAAATACATGCAATGGTGAAGGTACACTCCACTAATAACTCTTGGTTATTTAGTAATATTTATGCTAGTAATTGCAGAGTATATTGTAACATATTATGGCAGAACTTAAAGAGTATAAAAGACAACTTCAAGGGTAACTGGCTAGTAGGAGGAGACTTTAACGAACTCTTTAGCATAACAGGCGAAAAAGGTGGTAGACCTATAAATAAAGGTGATTCAAAAGAGTTCTGGAATACTGTCAACTACTATGAACTATCGACATGGTCTTTAAAGGAAATTGCTACACGTGGCTAGATAAATGCTTTAAACATAAATCACAACTAATACATGAAAGACTCGATAGATTCTTCGCAAATGATAACTGGATCCACAAATTCCCGGATGCGCAGGTACAACACTTACATCATACCCATTCTGACCACTGCCCCCTTTTGCTCTCCTTACTTCCCCTAGCAAATCTTTCTTAAGAAAAAATATTTAGGTTTGAGACCATGTGGGCCACCCACCCGGACCTACTCACTATTATATACGACTCATAGGTAGGAACAAATAATATTACGAAAGCAATACCTATTTTCAAAGAAAAGTAACGGAATGGAATCGCACCTTCTTTGGTAATATCTTCTATAAAAAAAGAGAACTAATAAAAAGGATTGAGGGAATTCAGAAATCTCCTAGCTATACTCACATCAGTTTTTTAGCAAAGCTAGAAGAAGAACTTATCAAAGAATACAACCACATATTACGTATAAAGGAGGAATTCTAGAAGCTCAAGTCTAAAGTAAACTGGCTAAACGAAAGGGATGCAAACACTAGGTTTTTTCATACTACCACCCTAAATAGAAGAAGAGGAAACCGGATTACGGGCTTATTCACTTAACAGGGGGAAGCATAAACAACATAAAAGATATTACATACAAGTTCTTTAAAGATCTATATAGTACCTTTATTTCCTCATCAACTCTAAATAGGACAATCCCTGACTCTAGCCATAATCAGGGCAATCTCTCGAATCTTGGGGAACCTTCCTCAGACGAGGAGATAAAAAGAGTCACTTTTTCTTTCCAACCACTAAAGGCTCCTGGGTCGGATGGCCTTCACCCTTTTTTTAACCAAAAATACTAGGACATTGTAGGAAACTCTGTCATAACAATGTGCAGAAATTCCTTTATACAGGGTTCAATCTCGACAGAAATAAGAAAAGCACATATATGCTTAGTCCCCCAAAAAAAATGCAAATAGCCTAGAAGATTTTAGGCCCATCAACCTTTGCAACACAACATACAAACTGATAACAAAAATTATCGCCCAAAGATTAAGGCTATTTATGGAAAAATTAATTGGTCCTTGTCAATCAAGTTTTATAAAAAAACAGACAAGCTACAGACAACGTCATCATAGTGCAGGAAATCATATCGCACTTTAAGAAAATGAAAGGAAAAAATGCAAATCAAATCCTCAAAATAGACTTAGAGAAGGCTTTTGACAAAATAGAATGGGCCTTTATCAAAGAAACTTTACACCTCTTCAATTTCCCACAAAATATCATCAGCCTAATCATGTCTTGTATTTCAACAAGCACAATAGCCATCCTAATCAACGAAACTAAAACAGAATACTTTGAACCCTCAGGAGGAATATGACAAGGAGACCCTTTATCTCCTTATTTGTTTATACTATATATGGAAGTTTTATCAAGGAGAATAGAACAAGAAGTAAACCTAAAAAATTGGGTACCAATAAAGATCTCCAAAAAAGGACTAGTAATTTCCCACCTCTTCTTCGCAGATGACCTAGTTCTTATGAGTAGGGCAAACATAGCAAACTGTGAATGCATACGAGAAGTATTAGAAGGATTTTGTGAGCATCAGGACAAGTAGTGAACACACAAATAAAAAATAATCTTCTCGAAAAATTGTCCAAGTGACACTAGTGCCACTATTTCAGAAAAATTGAAAATAAAAGGTAGGAAAACCTTTGGAAGGTATTTGGGTTTTCCAATCATACATGAAAAGACATCCAGTAACAACTTTCAATTCATCATTGCTAATATGCAAACAAAACTCTCAGGGTGGAAAACGAAATTCCTAAACATTGCTGGACGAACCACCCTAGCAAAATCTTGCCTAAACAATATCCCTACTCACATCATGCAAATAATAAAGCTCCCTAGAACCATCACCAAAAAAAATTGATCAAATACAAAGGGATTTCATTTGGGGATCTACAAATAAGAAAGCTACACATGGTAAAATGGGAAGTAGTCACTTCCAATAAAAATGTAGGTGGACTAGGAGTACAAAAATCAGACTAAAAAAATATAACTCTAATAGAAAAACTAGCATGGAGAGTCTTTAAAACACCCCATCTATTATGGGCCTCCATCTTACTAAAAAAATACACGACGTGCGGAATGCTCACCAGACGTACCAAAGCAATAAGCTCTCATAGTAAAATCTGGAAAGATTTATTAGTAGGATGGGATGTATGCAAAAGGGGAATCGAATGGAGTCTGGGAGATGGAAAAGCTAAATCCTTCTGGTTCGACATATGGTTACCAAATGGAAAAACAATCCGGGAACAAATACAAGGATCCTTAGGAAAGGAAGAGTTTGATACCCTAGTAGGAGAAATTGCTCTAGATAATAATGTTAAAGATCTCCAACGTATCTTGTTTGAATTATCGGTAAATATCATACACCAACTAAATTGTACATACATAAGCCATAATAAAGAGGATACAACCATATGGAAACCAAACCCAAAGGAACACTATCAACATCTTCCATATACAAGTTTTTAACAAACAATAACAATAATCCAATCTCTTGACAATTATAACTGGATTTGGTCCCTCAAATGCCCAAATAAAATAAAATTCTTCATCTGGCTATGTAAGCACGACAGACTCCCCACTTGTAAATATTTACAAACCATAGGGATAGACATTGATAGCCAATGTCACATGTGCAATAAAATAGAGACCATCTTCCATATATTCATGGAATGCCACGCAGTAAAAACAATGTGGAGGGACCTAAAAGTATTGCACATAATAAACCAATCAACAAACCAACAAAGGGGAAACATGTTAGATCTCATAAGAAGCCTCAAAACACATATACAAAACAACTCCCTTCATTGGGAGGATGTCTTCCCGTTCCTCTTGTGAAATATTTGGCTCAACAGAAACAAAAATCACCACCACAATACAAAAATTAAAATAAATATAAAAAGAACTCTCAATCAAGCTTTAGAAATTCATGCTCTTACTGGATACACAAAAAAAAGAGGATGGTAAAAAAACTTTTGTTATCAAATGGAGACCCCCCTCCCCCCATACAAGGCTACAAGCTGAATAGTGATGGATCATCCATGGGGAACCCAGGAAGGAGTGGAACATGAGGAGTCTTTAGAGACTCGAATGGAGATTGGGTAATGGGATATATGAGCAACCTCCACATGGCGAACAACATAAAAGCGGAACTAATGGCTCTAATACTGGGTCTAGAGATGGCTCTAACAAAAGGGCTAATGCCTCTGGAGATAAACATAGATTGCCAGGAACTTATTAAATTCATTGATGAGGACCATCCAGCTTACACAAATATGCTTCTTGATTGCAGGGATCTACTCAGGCAGCTGGGGAACCCCCCATTCACCACATCCTTAGAGAAGGAAACGGGGTGGCAGATGCTCTAGCAAGGGAGGGAGCCAAGATGAAGCAAGAAAATTCCTTTTTGTATCTAGAAGTTCCACCTGTGTTTGTCTCGAGTAAATTAGAAGCAGACAAAGGAGGAACTACTTTTGTTAGGACCCGGAGGTCTCCATATATTACTAACTTTTGTAATAGCTATAAACTCAATGTAACTCCCCCCATCCCGGACGATACTAGCAGGCGTCCAACTCTGCCTTTCCCTTGTACTGATGCATATTAACTATTAATATAAGTATCTTATTTACCAAAAAAAATTATATTTATTGAGCATTCATTGTCCTTTTATTTTCTGAGCTATGTAAGAACTAATTTGAGTACAATGCGGTTCGAGATGTGCTTAGTGGTTGTTATATTATGAGCTATATATTTATGTTCTATCCCTTTACTTTATTAGTCGTCGCTTTACAATGATATTGTGTATTTCAAATAGTTATGTATTTTCTTGGATAATTATTCTTTATCTTTAGTCGTTCATCACTTGTGATACTGATTTTGAATTGTTGTGTGGATTTCTATTGTATTTCTGATATTTTTATCGAAGTTATTGTCTTGTTAAAGTTTCTTAATTCTTATTGGATTTATATCATATAATAATATTGTGTTGCAGTTTGTCTTGCTTGAAAACAATCAAATGCCATCAAAATTTATTTAAATTGAATTGTGATAAAATATAAATAAATAAAAGATTGAAAAACAGCTTTAAAAAATATTTTTCTTCTTATCAAACATACATAAAAATTTATTACCTTTTGATTTATTTCCAAATTTGGGGGAAAACTCTAGCAAAATGAGTTTGTGGTTAAAGTAATAATTATATCTATTTGACTCTTAAAATATGAAATTCATTTGTCGAATTAATCAATAGTTTTCACCTTTTGACAAGTGAACTCAAGGATGATAAATATATAATTGATTACTTGTAACTTAATATGAACAAAAGATTTGTTTCAAGTGTATGTTGGAATAAAATATTATCTTGGTTTTCTTATCCTCTTAGCTTTTTCCTAACCAGTGAGCATGAAGGAAGGCGATTGATGATTGTATGGTATCAGTATTGTCTGTGAAGCTGTTTGAACAAATGATTTTATAGTGTTTAATTAACATAAATATTATGAAGGCTAAACCTATATACAGTCCCTTAAACCCCCATTTAGACACTTGATCTCTGCCGTCTTCCAAATATAATCACAATACTATATACAATTGATTAAATGCTTAAGCCACTCCAATTGTTGGTTGGTTAACTAAGTAAAGAATTTGTGCCAACTCCAGCTCAAACAAGGTTCTATCGATTTGATAGGTTGTCACACAAAAGAAACAGAAAATTTATATTGATACGAGTACATAATATTGGAGAAATGCTAAGCAGAACAACAGTCCACTCTACCAGCAAAACTTGCAGGATTAGGCACATCATCTTTTATACAAAATGAAGAAACTGCTTTACAAACTGTCCTATAATCTCTCCTTTCGGAGGCGCTCTAATTCTTTGGCCATTTGCCAATGTTCGAGTGTTAAAGTGGTTTCACCAAAACTTAGAGATACAAGACGACCCATTGTCAGAAACCTGCAGAACAAAAACACTGGCTTCAATACAACCACTGGCATGGCATGAAACACCAAATGAATTCAACTAATACTGCAACTGACCTGCTGAAATCTAGGCTACCTAAGCTTCTATCTGCCTGCCTTGCCGCTACTAAGTCATCTTCTACCACCTGTGATATGGCAATCAATAATTAGTCCAAACAACTTTGGAAGATTTACAATCACCACTTTAGATCACAAACAATAAGCATAAGAGTTTCAAGAGGACTTTTACCAAGGAGAGTGGTTGTTGATAATCATTTATCATAAGCAGGGTAACACAAAAAGTGTTTAAATGGAAAAATGTTCATACATATCTAACATGACTATTTTATCTTTAACCCCACATTGAGTTTCCAGATAATGTTTAAACTCATCTTCTGAGATGTCAATCATAAACTCTTACCTTCTGCATCTCTGGCGTAATTGAGTGAGACAACGATCTCATAGTAGCCAGGTACCATCTCCAAGATTGCAGAACTTCTGTCTCAACATCTTGAGCAGCATCTACTGACAATGGACGAAATGGTAAAACCAAATCTGCTGGGAGTATGTTGGATTTCCCCTCAGAAAGAACTAGCAACTGAATGTCCGCAGGCATGTCCATTTTATAATAAGTGAAGTCATATTCAACCTAACATAAAAAAGAAAAACTGGCTATAAGATGGACTCATAGTTATGAAAACAACTATGTATAAACTCCACCTGCATGAATAATCTTAACCTGATTCAATTATCATACTATATTATTATCTCACATTAGCATATACTACTGTCTTCCAATACCGGACACAAGAGAAAGGATATTTGCAAGTTTATCAATCCATTATTACCTTTTGCTGTTCCAACAAGCTTTGCAGGACTCTTGCATTCTCAAGCCCAATAGGATTAAGTCTCCCTTCTTGTAATTGAGTCTCGTCAATAGTTAAATGAGAGCCTTCAGCAAGTTGCAGTATCCCTGATGCCAGCCTGAAGCATTCACCACAAAGTTACACGAATGACCAATGACATGTCAACTGAACATAAAAATCAGTAAATCTGGTTTAATCATATTGAACTGCTGTACCTATTAGTTTGATAATTTTTTTGGGGGGCAAGAGGAATTTTGTTAAGGTAATCCACTGTTAAAGGTACACAATGTGTGAACGGTAGAAGCTTCTTGAGTGCAAGATTAAGACGATGACCATAAACAGACAGGGTCTCCTTGTTAAAACATGTTAGGTTCAAGGAAAGCTTTCCAACGGCAGTTGAATCCACTCTAGCATGCACCTGAAAGAAAAGGAGAATGTACTTGATATTAGTATCTTACATATTTAAAGTCTATAATCTATCCAGCTACAGGTAAGAAAAATGAGTCATTTTCATGCCTTAGACAACAGATGCAATAACATGAGATTAGCTGCAACACCATCATTTCCTAGGATAGACGTGAGATGCCTTAATAGAGTTTCCCTTATTTCTTTCACCAGGTGGGATTTAAGCTGCAACAATCATAGCAAGAACAAGGACCATTAATCACAAGAAAAAGAGAAGTAATTAGTCTACAATGCAAGAATAATTTATGCTGACAAACCACACCTGCGTTATTTCCTGCATACTGCCAACAAAAACCCTCCTACCCTACACCCTCCAACCCCCCAAAAAGACTCAACAACAACATACCCAGTGAAATCCCACAAGTGGGATCGAGGAAGGGCAGTGTGTACGCAGACCATACCCCTAACTCATGGAAGTAAGGAGACTTACCAAAAGACCCTCGGCTCGAGTATAACATATCCAAATAATGAAAAAAAGAAAACGACAGAAGAGAAACAAACAACTAATAAAGAAACAGTAACAACCACAAATTAATGCAATAACCTAAAACACAATCAACAACAAGTGATGGTGAAATCAAAAGCAAGACAATAAAAGAAAACGGCTAAACCCCTCCAAAAAACAAGACAACACTCGATACCTACTAACCTTCTACCCTAATAAACGACCTCCATACTAGGTAAAAATAACAAGAGCTTGCAATCCCACTACTTACCTCAAGTGTGGGAGAACCTGAAATAAAGTCTTGATTGGAAAGCTTCTTGTTAATAAGGCAATGGAGTCGAGGTACCTGAATCAGAGAAGCCTCTTAAAGTGCATTTATAACCACAGTGATGGAAACTGGCAGCAGGAATACATTCGCATTAAAGTATTCAAACCAAAGAAAGAATAAAAAGGAAATAACAACAGGAAGACCAGTCTGGGAACAAAACACTAATAAAGTTAAACCAAATATGGTGTACTTGGAGACTTGAATGTTTTTATACCACTGGCCTCTCCTCCACATAATCATTCTGCACAGTTGATTTAGCTCCTACTAGATGTCAATTTCTTCTTGGTTTTAGCCTAAGCTTCTGCACAGTTGATTTAGCTCCCTACCAGATGTCAATTTATTCTTGGTTTTATAGCTTAAGCTTCTGCACAGTTGATTTAGCTCCCTACCAGATGTCAATTTATTCTTGGTTTTAACTTAAGCACTGTAGCCATCAAATGATTTAATAGATACAGATATCAGGAGCAATTGCAATGGCTTCCATTGCACAGAAAAATACAGTAACCTGATCTATGTCCTTGTATGTGCTATATAGAATGTAGTGAATTCTTAACTGTGATGTTCCCTTTTAATTTGTTCTGGAAAACAGAATGACATACTAATATTCCATAATCAAGTATCAAAACCAGTGGTGACAGATAATGATAATTGGTCTACAATTCTGACACCCTAAATCTCAGTCCATATAATTAAAGGCCTCAACTAATAAAATACATTACAAGAAAAATACCTTGGTTGGAGGCATCTGAGTCTGGGTATCATCATCACCCAAATAGCCCAAAAAATCATTGTCAACATTTTTGTCTACCGAAAACTCCGGATCAAATGTTAAGACACCAATGAACTCAAAAACATCATTTAGCTTCAAATCAGATTCAGGAGAGTCGTATATCTGTAAGATTACAAATGTACCGGTAAAATTTTAGCAGATAAGGTGCACACACAAACTTCAGCTTAAACTAGCAACTCAAGATTTACCTTCACAAGACATGGCAAAGAAGTTTTGTCAAAATATGGAAGCACACTCGTAGCTGAACCAATGTCAGCAGTTGGAGTGTACCCTAGATTGGATGAATTGGAAGCGATCCCATCCTCACGCTGTTGTGTTAACAAAAAATCAAGAAGCTTAATCAGATGTTGATGGATAACAATGTGATGAATAGACAAAAAAATGCAACCAACGAGAACAGAAGTTTACATCCACAATTTTCAAGTCAAGTACAGCTAGTGATTGGTAGTTGAATAGAGTAAGAGAGAAGTAATAGTGAACTCAGTGTGACATACCATCTTTTTATTGGAGGTGGAAGCATGAACCTCCTCATTTGTGACCTATCAATAAACAAATCATTAAAATGCCTTATGTGCATATGCCTATTAGTCAACTAGTTGATTATACTAGCAAAAGTTTAACTTCGGTACATCCAGACAAACAAATGGAACATACTTGCATAACAATGTCATCCATTGCTGTATCCTCCTCCCTATGGCGTTTCTCCCTTTGTGGAGATGAGGAAATTGAACTTGGATTGAGCAGGGATTCAGAAGAATAGTCAATCCATGAATTCTGCCCTGGGACCTAAAGCAACACCAGAAAATCGATTATTTAATTGTGTTTCTCAAGAATCAAAACAGAAGTAAACAGGGTTTCTTTTTTGATAAGGTACAACAGGATACTGAGAAACACACTGTCTAGCAAAATAATTACAGTATTAAATCTTCTTCCATAATCCAAAAGATAAAATAGGATTTTCATCATCAAGCCAACAACCATTCCACCATAAATGTAGATTTTGAAGACATGTTCTTCACAAAAGAAAATCATGTTTTCTTCCTTCAAATCATCACTTATTTCTTTCCAACCAGATGTTCATATGATACATAATAGAATCATAATTTAACATGAATATCATTTTTTTATCCCACGAATGTGAATTTTTTTTGTATAGAAAAGGAGACCTAATTGAACAAAAACGACTCTCTCTAATTTAGTACTATTGTTTTTATTAATACTCCCTAAAAACAGGTTACAAATTAAATTTATCATTACTTGTAAGAAGTAATGGCAGTATGTCTAGTGGATAAACAAGAAAGTAACAAGGTTATCAAGACTAACAGGAACACAGTAAAGTAATCGCCGCTCCCACACTCGCATGTCAGGTGAAGATCCCGTAACCATAGGGAATTGAAAGAAGTCACCAAACTTATTCGTTCTCCAAGTTTCTCCATCCTTGAATCAGAACATTAAAAAAAAATTAGTAACGAAGACATAGGTACTCTGTAAGTGAGAAAGTAGGCACAAAAATGATATTATACCTTGTACATGCCAACATACATTTCATTTCCCAGCATATCTTGTATCATTCCCCGAAATCGAACAAGAGTATTGGATTTCATCCGTGCAATAGATGAAGGATTCAGAACTGGAACCTATAAAAACAAGATACTACGACTAATTAGCTACTCTTCTCAAAAAAAAAAAATAGAACTGAGTGGAATTTCAAGACAAAACCTGAGAAAGGCCGCCATCGTCATAGAGGAACTTCCTGAATAGATCAATGGCGCCCCAGTCCTTGCCGTCGAACGCGGCTGGATCAGAGGCTTTACAAATCGCATTTTGAAATGTCGATCGGACAGCTCCCTGTGGATTTAGTAGGCAATCGTAAGCGACTCCCACCATTGTTGATTGTATTCGCCGGAGAAAAGGAAAGTAGAGATTGAGTTAGGGTTGAAGGAGAAATGACAGTTGCTGGCTAAGCTATAACTGATCTAAGTAGGTGCCATTTCCCGCCAAGTTATGGGATTTCCCGCCAATTTGGCCGGTTGGGTTTAAGTCCAGTTATAAATTTAGGGCCCCAATTTTGGATTGGGCTCTATAGGACCATTCTGCACTCCGGGCGAACCTAACATATATTTCTGATGATAATCATTCAATTATGAGGAATTGACACGTAAAAACTACTTCCTTAATGACCTATTTTTCTTTTTAGCTTGTTTAAGAAAAAATATATCTTTTTTTTCGTAATATTTTAATTTTAATTTTTCATGTGACATGTTCCAGTCCATAAGATTAAATGACATTTTTATATATTTGACATAACTTTAATTTAGGACCACAAAATTAATTTTATTTATTTATTTTCTTAAATTCCGTGCCAAGTTAAACTATGTCATTTCTTTTTAAACAAAGTGAGTCTTATTCTTAGATTAAATTGATAGTAGCCATTTTTAATCGATTGGGTCACATATCAATCCGTTTTAAATGGGCTGAAATAGATTGAGCTAACAAATGGGTGGGTCAATAACCAATCCAAATCTAAATGGGTTGAGCAGGTTGAGTTTGATTTTGCCACCCCTAGTGAAAAGTCGAATGAGGGTCTCCTCACATGTGAAAGAATGATGTTAGTTTCATTTATGGGCATATTTTTTACCCAAAAAATAATCTAAATAATCTCATCCATCATTTATTAAAATAACAAAACAAGGAAACAAGTGAACATTCGGATATTTTGAAGTGAACTTAAATTTTTTACCTTTAAACGTTTACAATTGCAAAACTTACGATCGGTACTTGGACTCCTCAGTGTTTTCATTTTATAATACTACAAACATCTAGTTCAATTGAATATACAGACTTTTCGAATTGTTGAGACATGACTATAAAATTTCAAAAATCAAAATATAAAGTAGAAGAAAATAAAAGTTGGATGAGAAAATGTGAATTGACTAACTCCATATTTATTATTGAAGAAAGAGATGTAACTTCAGGTGAAAAGTTAATAAAAGAAATTGTAGTTCGTCTATTTATGGGCGAACAACCTTTAAACATTGTGATGTGTTTTGGGTTGAACTTACGAAAGTTTAACTTCGATTGTCACAATTCGCTCACAATTGGACGAAGTGTCCATTTAGGTTTGTATTGAATCTCTTTTATTATGAAGTGCCCAAAAAATGTTCGTTTTAAAGTCATACTCTCCTTATAATCTGCAAAGAGAAAGATTATTTCTTTCAATGGTGGTATCCAGATCATTTTGAGCTCTCTCACTCATTAATATGGGGCAATGATGAAGTTAGTAGCTGGGTTACAAGTTCGATCGAATTTAATAATTTTCACTTATAAAAAGTGTTTGTGTCAAGAAATTTATTCAGTATGTACAACTATAAGAATTTAGAACTCAATTATTACCACTTAAAGTTATCATGATTTTAAATTGCGAATTCATAAAGTTAAAATATTATAGCTCCGTCTCTGAATACACTGATATACTTGAATAACTCTATTCAAGAGGCTAAGACCAATTGATGACATTCATGATTGAGTCAAGAAAAAAAGAGAAACACAAAATGGCGAAGGCTGTTATATTCTTATGAGTTCATATATAAGAGGAGGAAATAGTACTACTAATTAGCCCTTAAGATATATACTACAAAATTCATCTTGAGAAGAGCTTGGTGAAGAAATTTCCAGAGTTGGATTTGTCTAGACAAGCTACGTGCGCATATCGTCCCAATTTGTCAACTTGTCTTGCTTCTCCACTTGTATCTTTCTTGCAAACCTTGCACGTTTTGTCTACCCATCCCTCCTCCACATATTGTCCATCCACTATTAATTTGTTCCCAAAAACAAAAACAAAAAAAAGAGTGGTTAATTAAAGCCATAGATAATTACATAATATAATTAATTAGGAGTATATATAATACCCTCAACGTAGGACTTGAAGAAATCTTTGTATGTCCCACCAATCTTCCTTCTCAGAGCTCCATACTAGAAAAAAAGTCGTCTTCATAAGTAAACAAGTACTAATACACAACTTGATTAACATACGCCCAATGAGAAAGAGAGACTGACAATATAATGTGGTTTGATAGTTAGTAAAAGTTACAAGTATTAATAACGTAGAATATATGAGGAAATTTATGTAGGTATTCATATACATTAGTTATGTGAGTTTCACCTAGCAAACCAATTACAATACTTATTTTGTATCTGAATAATTTACTTTCTAATTAACTATCAAAGATGGTAGAATATTACTAATACATGATTTAATAATTGTATAACTTATCTCCAAACGAGCTATCAAACTGCGTTATAGAAATGAGAATTTACCTGTTCTCTGGACATTCTCTCTCCGGATTGTGTTTTTTCTCTTGCTTCATCAAGAAGCTCAGCGTCCTTTGAAGATCTAACTTGGGAAAAATCAAGAGCTTCAGTTACACTTGAAAACAAAGATTGCTTCCTCTTATTTTTTGGTTCTTCTTCTTCTTCTTCTTGTGTATCCTCTTTTTTAGCCTTTGCTGAAATTGCTACTAGTTTGGATGAGCAAGTTCTGCTGCTACGAAGAATACTGCATTTGGGGAAATATTCTGAACCACTCAAATAGAAATTTTGAGAAGGTGAAAAGGGAATAGCTCTCAGCCCCATTATATTGTATGAATTTGAGGCTTAATTAATTACTACTTTGAAGCTGTACCTTTATATGAGAATTTTGTTTGTGGCATACTTATTTTTTTATATTTTATATTAGAATAGAAAATGCAGGGCCAGTCGCATAACTGGTGGTTCATAACATATGACGTGGCTTTTGGCTGACAACTTAAATTCCATATTTCCCAATAATATTACTCCTCTTGTCTGTTATAATGAATTTTGTTTCTCTTATTAACTTGTTCAAGTATATGTTGTCTATATAGCAAGCCATTTGAAGTGTGCACAAGCTTTCTTTGCATACCATAGTTATAAAATTTAAAAATATAATTTTATTTCATACTTAATGATATAATAACGTTTTCTTCTGGAGAATGAAGCAACGGACTTTTAATTAATTCCAGTTAGTCTTATATTTGCCCTGTTATTTTATCTCGAGAATGAAACATCAAAATTTGAATAGATAAGAGATCAAATAAAAAAACTTCAGTAATCTGCACAATAATTTCATTTACCTCTCTAATAAGGTCCTAATAAGATACATAGCTATAGGAGTAAAGTGAAATGATTTAATTAAACAATGTAGACCATGCCAACTTCAAGAAGGGATGCTGGAGGAACTTTAAGGGATACATCTGCACCCCTGCAATTCCTCCTAAGGAAATTATAACCATAATTTATAGCCAACCTCTTCCACACAGATGATCCTTGTTTAGCTTTCACGTGTGAATGTCCTAGTACGAATGCTGTACCTGCTTGTTGTGCTGTATATAAATCTTCTAGCTCTTCCTGCAGCTGAGAACTCATTTCGTCCCGTGAATTCACTTCCGACTCGTTATCTATGGCAAATCTCACTCTTCTTTCCACAGGTTGCATCTCTATCACATCCGTCACACTTTCAACTGTAGGGAACCCGACAGACACGCTTGCAGGCTGCATGGTTTCTTCGAGTTCGAAAGCTGGTGTACCTGACAAATCCAGAGTTCCTATAACGGTCAGTCTACATTCTCCTGATGATGCACCAGAACGTGAGCAGTCATCCTCGTTGCATGCGTCGATGATTCCATGTGCCTTGTACCAATCATACCGGATGAAATCAGCCAGCCTACTGACTAGTTCGGATTCAAAGGAGTCGACATCCTGGTGAACGTCACGGTAACCATAACGGACAATGCATCTATAGGAACGATGAGCTGCAGGACCAACACGGCCTACGAGGTATCTCTCAGCTGGGGGAACAAAAGGGACTGGCACGGATTTCACACACACGAAAACAAGTATCCGGTGGTAGGCAGGGAGGTTGGTAACAAAACGTGAGAAGTTGGCTGGAATCCCAGAAGTCAAATCTGTGAATACGAGGCCGATGCCAGGGACTCGAGTAATACCCAAGCTTGGACCTAGTGCCAGCAGCCATTCTAATGAAACCTTATTGTGGAGATCATATTCATACTTTTTAACTGTGGCGTAGTGCCAAACAAACATGACAGTAACCAAAAAGAGTGCAAGCAGGATTGGTAGCCAAGCGCCTTCAAGAAACTTAATGACGGAGGCTGAGAAGTAGAGTAACTCAATAGACCCAAACACAAGGAGAAATCCAAGGGCAAGTATTGGAGGCTTGTTCCAGCAGAGGATGATGACTAATGAAGTAAGGCAAGTGGTCACTAGCATCACCGCCATCACTGCTAGTCCTGCAATTGATAAAGGATGAAATTATGACACCTTAAGATATACACTGAAGTTTCAAGTTAAGTGCTTGCTGAACTCTATACAGCTTCATTCATATAGAGAAGAGGGAAAAGAGACTAGTAGGAAAAGAAAACAAAAGGAAAGAGCTGTTTAGGGCCTTAGGCTGACTGGAAGGAAAAGACTCTGATTGAGTCACTATAAAAGCAGGCAGCCAGCAATGAATTGTCTTATAAGAATGCCAGGTATATGAAACATTTTTTCTATAGCATATAGTAAAGGAAACATCTACTGTAATTAGTAATAAAAGATTTTTGAAGATCACACATTAAGCCACATTGAAGAAGTTAATCAGAACTGTTAAAAGGCTTTGAAAATGACTGACAGTAGACAGTAATTGATGCCTTTATAACGTGGCTTGGAGAAAGAATGATTGGTCACAAGTACCTGACGCATTTCCCATGTGCTTTGTGTCTCTGAAACCGATAGTCACAGCAACACAAAGAATCATGAGTATCCAATTGATCTCGGGAATGTATATCTGGCCATGCATCTTGGCATTGGTGTGAACAACCTTGACTCTTGGGAAGCAACCAAGGGATTGACTCTGGTTGATTATTGAGAATGTTCCACTGATGATTGCCTGACTTCCCACAACAGAAGCCAGAATTGCTATTACTAGCACTGGCCATCTCACAACATCTACATTGCAATTAATTTTTTTTAAAGAAAAAACAGAGAAGGAATAAGTCACTGAAAAATACGCATGGAATTCAAATGAAAATTGATAAACATGATCAAGAAGTTTGTTCTACAAAACCAGCTTATGTTCATGAAAACAATTGTTAACAATGGATAGAGATGGTGGTCTTTCTCTGATGTCTACAAGTACTTATATAGGCCCAGTCCCATACAATGCCTTAATGAAGTAAACACTATGAAAACACCCACAATTTGATTGAGGATAGGCCAGACTTGGCTCATACTTGAAAAAAATAATCATTTCCATAGTCCATGCCTTTCACAATTCAGCACTAGTTCATTTCAGATATCTTGATGCAACAACTGGATAACAGTGTCTAAATTTTTTTATTTTTTTTTACCCTCCCAGGAGCTACCACCCCTTTTGCTCCCTTGGTGACTCGAACTCGCAACCTTCGGGTTGGAAGTGAGGGGTGTTTACCATCCGAACAACTCCCTCTCGTCATAACAGTGTCTTAGTAATTATCATGTTTAGACATCAGGTCATTCAGGTTTCAATTTCATACATAAACCGTTACATCATGAAGAACTTGAATACGTAAATAATACATTGCAAAGGATATCAACTAGCATGGTTGCAGTATCTGCTGACAGAGAAATCCTTACATCTAGAGCAATTGTTGACTTCAAGTTCAACGTTGCTCATTGCTGTACTAATGATAGTTCAAGCATCAAGAATTTCAGTTCAATTGTATGAATTATAGTATACATCCCTCGAAACTGAGATCAATTTACTTTAAATGTAGAACTTCTACTCCCCCAGTCCCAACAACCTTCCCATTTTAAGATGTCACAAAACGTTTGACCATATGACAGGTAATATTATTCTATACAACTTTCAGAATATCCAACAATACAAATTCATTTAACTATCAAATGTTAAAGATGTTTTCTGTATCACTTCTCAACCAAAAATTAATATTTTCTTCTACTATCACTACCATATTATACATGTCCTTTTTTTTTTTTGTGGAAAAACATATTATACTTGTCAAATTATTACCTTCAAGTCAATGTCTAGTTATTACCAAAATATTGAACTAGATAATTAAAATGAAAAAAAGAAGTTACTACCAAAATATAAAATGTGTAGCTTACCTACTTTAGTGTCTTGAATATACACAAATTTATCAATTGAAAGCTCAAACTCCATATCAAACATAAGTACATAACTATGTATGCCTCAGTACCATCTAAACTTGTTTAACATTGTAATGATACCTGGAACTGATACATAGAAACCAATCTTGTGAATGGTGTGGTGATGCTTTGATAAGAAAGCTGCTTGACCCATATAGGCCAAGATTAGTGCTGGATAAACCAGAAAGGTGAATGCAATCTGTGGCAGGATAAAGAATTAGAGATATCATTTGAGATTAAAATACAGTCTATTGCTGTAAACGTATAAGGACAAAATTTGGTTCATAGAGTTTACTTGAATTGCAGTATATGAGAAATGCCCAAGATCAGCAAACATTGCTTCAGAACCTGTAATACGGTAAATAAAACATTTTAACATTCATTACTGAAACATTGGATCTTTGTTGCAGTGCATCACTATGTCCTATATAGTACACTATTTTTTTTTTGAGAAAGGTAAGTTGACTATGTCCTATATAGTACACTATTGATACCATGATTATAGCCTAACCAAATCTAGATGTATATAGTACACTATTGATACCATGATCAAAGCATGATCCAGAGGTGAACAATGTTGAATATAAAAACATTATCAAGTATCAGGCCATACATTACATCAGAACATAATTCTCTCCCCATCACAATTTATTTGTTTCTTTTCTCTAATGAATGGCCAATTTGACCAATCTTCAGAGGTATATAGAATATAGAATGGTTCTTTTTTTTTTTTCAATGTAAAACTTGGACATTTTGAAACTACGAAAGAGAAAAAAGTTGCAACCTTTTCCATGTTAAAGTGATGAAAGAATACATCAAAATTTTCAAAGATAACTTTGTTTGGCTCTTGGCAAGGGAAGACACAACGATTTTATGAAAGAGAGAGTACATTTAAGCTATTGGCAGATTGTATTATATGAATCTGTACTGAACAGATGCTTCATCTGTTTTGTCCTGATTTACAAATATGCATTTTCTAACCAACTGCTCTCATACTATTAATTTCAATCAAGTATTTCATGTCAATTTTTTACTAGAATAGCCTTCAACAAATCCTAGAACCATAGATCATGTACTACCACAAATTGGACCTTATATTTGCCAACTGACATGCTTTTAGATACTAGAGAACAGGCGTCTGACATATGAACAGGTAAGCCTACAGAAAGCAAGGTACATACAATAGCATCACTTTTAGCATGTTCTAGATGGCAGCACCTGATTTATATAAAGCTGCATATTGGACTTCAGAAGATATACCAAAGAAACAGAGCTTATGACCACCCTAATACAAAAAAGCGAAGTGTAAGAAGACATATTACCAGTTATGCAGAGCAGAATTCCACCCAAAGACATCCATCCACCTTTTCTTGTTTTCTTCAGGAACTTTACCATGTAATAGGGGGAAAGAGCTTTATAAACCTGTGGATTCCAGTGGATAATGTTGTATAACCCAAGAGCACTGATGCAGAGTAACCAGGTCATCACAATTGGTGCAAAAACAAAACCAACTCGATGTGTGCCATAATGTTGTAATGCGAATAGGCAGATCAATATGAAGCAAGTTATTGGAATCACTGCATCTGCATAAGCAAAAACATGGATGTAATTCAACAGTACTTTTGTCACAAAAAAAACATGGATGTAATAATGAATCAAAGTTTAACAATAACTTCTGTAAAGATCTGTAGTGATTAACACTTGCGCGGCAGATACATCTAGAAAAGTAAGGAAGAAACAAAGAAATATAACTCAGCAGAAAAGATATTAATGTCAAATCTCTTCTGTTGTTTCCCGCACCCATCCTTTAACTAAATACCAACAAGAAATATAAGAGGAAAACATTGGAAACTCAAAATAGTTGGCTGATTTAAGTCTGCCCCTGCACACGTACCCCCTCCCCAGCCACACCCCAAAAACCACTGTCTTTTCTTTATATCTATACCATTTCATTCCAGGTGAATTTCTTGTTTCAACTCATCGCTCTGTATTAAAGTTGTGGAGAATGAACTTCACTTCTTGTTTGCTCTAATATCTAGTTTTGATAAAATACCATATATAAATAGGTAAGCGCCTAAGCGATATCTAATTGAATTGATTCACCAAATCTTCTATCTACCAAAATAGAAGAGATGTCTATTAAGGTCAGCTTCATGAAAAAAAGAAAGAAAGGAAGCAAGTTTAGCAAACATAGAGATGGAAATCGATGGATTTTGCCCAGCTGTTGTCACCAGAAAGTTGGAAAAAGAACACTAGACTTATCAGATACATAATACAATAGCTTGTACAATTTAGGAGGAAAGCCCTTGTAGCAAACATAGCTTGTTCCACTCTCAGACTTCACATGTTTATCATGCAAGGTATTCAGAGAGAAAAACAACGTTTTCCTTTCAGTTGAAAGAAACAATGACACTGGTAAATTTGACAAGTGACAACAATTGTGGTACTACAAAGTTCTTTGCCTAAAATATTCTTTTCAGTCGAAGCTATGTTGACATTGGTCATAATACCTTTTGGAAGCGACAACATTTCTGACACAATCACTACAATGAGATACATTTTTTCTTTTGGTCCTTCTTTTTGTGTTGAATGGTACTATGAGATTCTTTACCTGGTCAGAAGCAAAACCTAAGTTTAACAGAGTAATTGTTACCCCAGAAGTGAGTTTGAACAGAAAGGTAAAATATTTCCAGACAGTGAGTTTGAAAAGAAAGGTAAAACATTCCAGACAAGTGAGTGCCCTACTGTTACAGCAATTATATCTTTCCCTTTTCCATGTAGATAGTACATACTAAATAGTGATTAAGTTGTAGCCATATAAAGAACAATTTTTAAGATTTCTTTTCTCTCTCTATCGTATGCTCTCTGCCTGTAACCAGCCACCAGATTGTAATAGAATAATAGTGAGTCATCTACTATTACCAGGCCTTACAATTGCAAGGTCTGTGCATTGACAACAGTGGAAGTTTTCTCGGCCAATTTGGTTATTAAGGCTGAGAAGGTTAGGAATGACTAATGAGAAGATGAACAGAGAGGAAGACAGACATCCTTATCCATGATCACTGAAATGTTGATTGACACTGAACAGGTAAGTTAATTAAGCATCGACACCACAACGTTTGACTGGATTGTCTCACAGTTTTGCTTTATATTCTGTAACACAATCAATCACTCCATACTTTGATTTTGTACTAAGACAAGGATATTAAAAAAAAGTAGTACAAGATAGGAGCAAGACATACTAATTAAATTACTTCAATTTCTTTGATGCAACTTCTAAAGTGTAATTGATAACAAAATGGCGGGCTACAAGAACAACACATTTCAGTTTTCAGGAAATAGTTTCATTGTAGACAAAGCAGCTTACATTGATGATGCTCCCGAGACATCGATAACTCAAGGCCAGAGACCGCAGAGAATACTGCAGTTGGAAGAAGATTCCATGTCAGCATCTACCATAATTCTAGAGAAGATGAATTTGATGCAAAACAGCCTACCATACCAGATATGGCTGGAGTAAGCAGCCCATCTCCAATCACCATACAAGTGCCAAGAAGCACCAAAATCAGCAAAGCAGTGTGTAAGGACTTGTGCTTCTCAAGAAGCAACTTCAACTTTGAGCTGTTCTTCATCTCAGGAGGATGCTCAAGTTTGTAGGTAGAAAGTGCTTCATCAGCAACTTGTCTGTTAGGCAGAAGGCTAACTTTGGCATGCCTGCATATTAAGGAATAGAGCGCAAAAGTACCACCTGCAGCAGAATCCATATAAGTCAATTTAACAACCAAATACCAAGCTTATCTTTGTGACTTGTAGTACATACCTTCTCCATTGTCATCAGCTCGAAGCACGATAAAGACATATTTGAATAGAGGAACTAGAGTTAAAGTCCAAAAAACGAAAGAGAGAACGCCAAAAATCTCTTCATTAGTCTCTGAATGATGAATGTCTTCTGCAAATGTGCTCTTGTAGACATAGAGAGGGGAAATACTGAGATCACCATACACTACCCCCAGACTCTGATAAGCCAGAATCAGTGTACTCTTCCAAGACTTCTATAATAATAAAGAAACATAAAGGGTTATAGGTGTAAGTAAGATGTGAAAAAAACAAAAAGGAGAAAAAATATGACTGTAATTCAGCAATATAATACAATCTACAATATAGTACAACTGTTTTCAAAATTTCAGCAGATTGAAGAACAACATATACACACCTTTGAAGTGTCCCAACACTTGCCATAATCGATATCCATTCTCCTCAAAAGGCTTTTTGTACTAATTTGCTGGATACTAATAACAAAGAGATAAGATATCCTTACTTGAAGTATAATTTCTTAAACATATGATAATCCTGCAAGAAATGAAAGATCCACAAAAATGATGAGGCAATATAGCACCGAACCAACACTAACATAAATCACCACTATCAATCCCTAAATAAAAAAAGAATAAAGGCATGAAACAAACCCCTTTTTTTAATTTAACCCACTTGGCCACTTATTGGGTTCACCTTGCTGCAGAACACAATTGTGCACAATGCAGGACACTAAAAGTAAAACTTCCATGGAAACTCATAAGCTTTCTTTCTTTCGTTAATAACAAAGTATAGAAAAGGAAAGCAAAAACTTACTCTTGTGCAACAAATGGTTAGATTAGCAGAGTTGGAAGAAGAAGAAGAAAACGTACTAGTGTGAGATTGATTCAACGGCAGTTACATTATCATATCAATCACACCAAAGTTGAGCCCACGTAAATTAAGGCGATTGTAAGGACCAGAAGTAGGTAGTCCCCACTCTACTCAAATACTTACTATATATATGTACAAAATATACAGGTCAGGTCACCAAGATAATAGTACTACTTACAGTGATATAGTATATGAAAACACTAATATTTTAAAAAAATTGGTAATAGTATTTCTTTAAGGTGAAAAACTTACCAGAAATGATTTTTGGCTCAAAAGCAGAGGAATAGCAAAAATGGGTGTTGGGTAGATGGTGAAGTGAGAGGCTCGAAAAGAACAAAACTATATATATTATACACTAATAACTTTTTTTTAAACAGAGGTCTCGAAATTGATTTCTGAACAAATAAAACTCATCTTAAAAAGACCTATACGACACGAATTTAATAATCGAGCTCTAACGTGGTACCGGACAATGGAGAGAAACAAAAAAAAAATGCTAATTATCTATGTGAGGAGAGGCAGCAGCACGTGATGAGAACGTGGACCCCTTCTCTTCTGCTCAATTCCATTTTGTTCACGATTTCAACGCTTATCTATCTATCTATCTTTTCCCATTTCAAGCAACGTGTAAAAAGCTACTCTCTTTTCGTATTCTTGGGCTTTTCACCCTTAATTCTACTGAAAATCCAACTTTACTTTAATCAAATGTAACTAACTGGTTTAACAGCTAACAAATTTAGGAATGAATAATCTTTCCTAATAAATGCATCCTCAGCTCAGCTGCATAGGCAAACCTAGCCTACTACATCCATAACTGCAAAGGAAGACTAAAGATATGCTAAATAAACAGTAGGTATCCATATTCTGACCCTTTATCTTCTTGGACTTCTCCCACAAAAACTAGATCTAGACGTCCATGATATACATTGAAGAATCATTTTATCACTGCTTTTCGATAGAACCAAAATACCACAGATATATTTTAAAAAGAGTTGAAGTGGGTAATGTGGGTCATTTCACTCAAACCAGACGTTTAACCATGTTTCATTATGAGATTAGAAGACAATAAAAATGCTAAAACAGCCGTTAAAGAAAAACCAAAGGCGTTTTGGGTAGCCGACAACTCAAACTTGAGAATATTGTCACTTTACCTAAACAAGGGAAATGATGAAAATTTGAGAATGTGCAGATGCACAAAATTAAATTTTAGGGAACATGTTCCGAGAATTAAGCATGAATACTTTACTCTTAAACTATTCATTGCCTGATCGTACAACTGAAAAAAGCCAACAAAAGAATACTGTATTACTGTACTAGTACAGTAGTGTATATTTGGACGCACACAATAACACAACAATCAATGTGAGACACATATTCACCCAAAATCATTGTTGGATAACATGCCCTTTTGCTGAATATTGCTACTTCACATCAAAGCTCCAACATTAGTAACCAACAATAATATATTCAATAAAATTTTACTAAATGGAATATGAAAGAATAGACAATAGTATATACTTAAATTTTATTATTACCTTGTGGAAATAGCGAGCGGCAAGATTTGTAAGGCCAAATTAAAAGAAATTATTTTCCAACTTTGCCGTTATTAACTGTCAATCCACAATCTGTGATTCTTTTGTATTGTTTGAATTCTTATATTTACCTCTATGAGACTTACGCTTGTATATTTTCAAGTATAACTATTTTTTTTTTACACGAAACTCCTCCTTTTGTCTGCTATTGTTTCTATTGCCTCCAATTAATCAACTTTCTTGGACTCTTGTGCTTTTGCTTTTGCTATTGCTGTAGTTGAGGTTTCAGTCATTGTGTCGGAATTTTGTTTATAAATATCT
>JAJOOR010004111.1:0-67343 GCA_036250505.1 Solanum acaule | reverse complement strand
TCACATCGAACTCCATACAAGTAGTGCCTCCAAATCTTAAGTGCGAAAACTACCGCCGCCAACTCTAAGTCATGGGTGGGGTAGTTGCGCTCATGAATCTTAAGCTGCCTCGACGCATAAGCAATAACCCGGCCCTGCTGCATCAATACACAACCCAAACCAACGCCGGATGCGTCACAATAAACCGTGAAGCTCTCGCCCTCAACTGGAAGAGTCAATATATGAGCGGTGGTCAATAACTCCTTGAGCCTCAAAAAGCTCACCTCACACTCCTCTGACCAAACAAAGGGAACATCAACACGAGTCAACCGGGTCAGAGGTGCTGCCAATGTAGAGAAATCCTCCACAAATCGTCTGTAGTAGCCTGCTAGTCCAACGAAGCTCCGAATCTCAGTAACTGAGGTGGGCCTAGCCCAATCACGAATAGCCTCAATCTTCGCTAGATCTACCATAATTCCCTCCTTGGATACAACATGCCTCAAGAACGCTACAGAGTCTAACCAAAACTGGCACTTTGAGAAGTTGGCATAAAACCGCTGATCTCTCAAAGTCTAGAGCACAACTCTCAAATGCTGCTCATGATAAGCCATACTCCGCGAGTATATCAAAATGTCATCAATGAAGACTATGATGAATGAATCAAGATAAGGGTTGAACACGCGCGTCATCAAGTCCATAAAGGCAGCAGGGGCATTAGTCAACCCAAATGACATCACCAAGAACTCATAATGGCCATAACGAGTCCTAAATGCAGTCTTAGGGATGTCCGATGCCCTAATCCTCAACTGGTGGTAACCGAACCTCAAATCAATCTTAGAGAACACTGAAGCTCCCTGTAGCTGGTCAAATAGGTCATCAATCCTAGGCATAGAATATCGATTCTTCACTGTCACCTTATTCAACTGTCTATAGTCAATGCACATTCGCATAGTACCATCCTTCTTCTTAACAAAAAGAATGGGAGCACCCCAAGGTGATACACTAGGTCTGATAAATCCCTTACCCAAGAGATCCTGAAGCTGAACACTGAGCTCCTTGAGCTCTGTAGGAGCCATCCGATATGGCGGAATAGAAATAGGCCGAGTACCTGGCTCAAGCTCAATCGGAAAATCAATATCACGCTCTGGGGGTAGGCCAGGTAGGTCAGTAGGAAACACATCTAAGAAGTCACGAACAACAGGAACTGACTCAACCGGAGGAACCTTCCTACTCACATCACGCACATAGGCCAAATATGATAAGCATCCGCTGGCCGCTAGCCTCCTAGACCGAATAAAAGAGATAACCCCAACTGGTGTGCTACCAGGAGATCCCTGCCACACCACTGGAGGAATACCAGGAATGGCTAAGGTAACGGTCTTAGAGAAGCAATCTAAAATAGCGTGATAAGGGGATAACCAATCCATGCCCAAAATCACATCAAAATCAATCATGTCAAGCAATATAAGGTCAGCCTAGGTGTCACGCCCCTGGATAGTAACTAAGCAAGATCGAAATACCTGATCCACTACTAAAGACTCACCCACGGGGGTCGACACACGCAATGACGCTACCAGAGGCTCAGACATCATACTCAATCAAGAGGCATAGTAAACAGAAACATACAAAAAAGTAGAGCCTAGATCAAATAAAGCTAAGGCGGGCTGCTGGCATAAAAGAATAGTACCTGTGATCACATCGTCTGATGCCTCAGCCTCCGCCCTCGCTGGATCTGCGTAGAAATGGCTATGTCTGCCTCTGCCCTGACCATTGAACCTACCACCTGACCTGCCTCCTCGGGGACCACCCCGTATACCCTGCTGACCACCTTTACGGTCCTGACCCTGGCCACGACCTCTAACTGGAGGTGCTGGTAAAGCTGGGAGAGCTGCATGAGGAGCGGGAGCAATCTGATTATGTTGAGGGCAATCCCTGGCCCAATGAACCATCTCACCACACTCATAGCAACCCTGTCGAGGGCGACTCCCAGAAGAACGACTACCATGGCCTGAAGAACTCGACTGAAACACCTCGCGGCCCTGACTCGAACTGGCCTCACTCCGACCACCATCTGATGCCTGAAGAGAGGCCTGTGTAGGTCTGCTAGACTGACCCTATCAAAACCGTCGTTCGGCCCTGTCATGATAATCTCTAGACCTGGGGCGGGAGTCACTGTAGCTACCCTCATGCCTAGCCCTCTTCTCGCTGCCCCTTTGGGCCTCGCGACGAAGATGCTCCATAGTACTAGCATGGTCAACTACGTCTAAAAAGGATCAACCCGCAGAAACTAAGGACTGGGTCTCAAGCCGAAGCTGCAATCTCAACCCACGAACAAAGCACCTAACTCTCTCCTCCTCTGTAGGTAATATCATCTTGGCATAACGGGAGAGCTCATGAAACCTAGTCTCGTACTCCGCCATCGACATGGAGCCCTGCTCCAACCTGCAGAACTGATCCCTGAGGCGGTCTCTGACGCTACGAGGAATAAACTTGGCCAAAAAAGCCTCAGTAAACTTATCCCATGATACTGGTGGAGATCCAACTGGCCTGGTCTGAATGAATGTGCGCCACCACTGCCTAGCTAGCCCATCTAGCTGGTAAGCAATGAAGTCAGCCCCTCTAGACTCCATAAGGCCCAAAGTGCGAAGCCTCTCACGACAAGTAGTAAGAAACTCGTGGGCATCCTCACCCACAGCCCCAGAAAACCTCGATGGTGTCAACATGAGAAACACACCAAGCATCTTCTGGTCCTCAAGTGGCATAGGTATGTCCGCTGCCAAGGGCTGTACTCCCTCAGGTGGTACCTGGAACTGAGGTGCCCTCACTGCAGGCTGATCCTGCGGTACTAGTGCTGGTGTAGCTGGGGCGGGTGGCTGCTGCATCCCCCCAACACACCTAAGAGTTGAGCAATAGAGGCCTAGAGATCTGAGGTCAGAACTGGTCCGGGTGGCGGCTGGGATGACCCCGGCCCCACCGGCTGATCTAGTATACGAAGTGCTGAAGGGTCTGCTACTGGCTCTATATCCTCCTCTCTCTCCTGGGCTGGTGCTGCGGCCCTCTCTCGACTCGGGGTCGGCGTCTACCCCATGCTGGAGCTCTGTCTGCAGGCCTAGGTACATCACCCCCGACCGCGCCACCTCGCGAGCGAGCCATCCTGCGAAAGAGTGAAACAAGTGAGATTTTGAGGAACCAATAAGACACATGCTGCACGAAATTGAAACAAAAGAGGAATCTTTCTAAGAACATCTTGTAGCCTCTCGAAGATAAGTTACGGACGTCTCCGAACCGATCCGCAGGACTCTACTAGACGTTAGCTCTGTATAAGTGAGACCGATGAACCTGGGGCTCTGATACCAACTTGTCACGACCCAATTTCTCGAGTCATGATGGCACCTACTATACCCTACCAGTAGGTAAGCCAACCCGTAACCCAGAACATCAAGCAATGAGCGAAAGGGAAGAAACTAGCGAAAACAGTAATCTAAACAAGTATAACAAGGCGGAAGCAACCCAAAATAAATATATACAGAAATCTCTCCCAGAACCTGGAAGTCACTAGTACAGAGCTATCTAATAAAGAGTAAAAGTCCCAAAAGTGGACCACAACAGAGTGTGTCTCAAGAGCAACAAGACTAGCTAAAATAAAAGAAGGAGACAGAACAAACCCAAAACGCCAAGTGCTCGCCCTTGTCTCCGAATCACAGCTGCAAAAGAAGGCTGGAACTAATCACCACTGGTAACTGGTACTGGCACCTGCATCACAAAATAGATGCAGAGCGTTGCATGAGTACCAACACAACATGTACTCAGTAGGCATCATAGGTCGATTGAGCAAAAAGAGGTAAAAACAACAAGAAAGGATAGAATCTAGACACAGAGAGGTCAAAATGGATATGAAAAGAAAGAACACGAGCATACAAGAAATAATCTAAGTACAACTAAACTAAACCTAACTAGACCCCCAAAAGCCCAGAAGGTACACTCGTGCGCAAGTTCAAATAAAACCTGAATGGACCCCATAAGCCCGACAGGTACACAGAAAAGCTAAGTCTACTGAGAAAGAAGAAAACCGGGCTCACAGCCCAAAGTAACTAAGATAATCCATCAGACTCCACCCAGCCAGCAGTGCACTCCTAGCCCAGCTAGAAAGAACGACCCCGGGGGTGATGATATCTCCAATAGGATCCAATCCAACAACAACCACCGTGGAACGCCGTGCACTCTAAGAAATCACAAAAAAGGCTCCAAACCTTCGAGAATGCATCGGAACCACAGAATGCGAGGGAGAAGATACAGAAGTGCAGCGATAACGCCTAATCTAAGACTCAAACTATCAGACTCAAGTCTGCTACTCCAGTCTACAAGGAGCTAAATCATCCGAACGACGTCGGCAGAAAGTCAAGGCTATCCAGCCCACACGGGTCATAAGTCTAAGGCAATCCTAGCCTAACCTAGACTAAGGAAATCATGCTTACGGTTAAGGATGAACAAGACATACAATACATAGCATACAAGCATACACTAGCATTTAGCACATAGACATGCAACTCTACTAAATTGGATAACATGATACTATACCCGAAATATGACCAATCGATCCTAACATGAGGTATCTAATCAAAGTAAGGTAGTAAATTGGTACCCACCCCCAATTCACTCCAATCGACATGCTTTTACACAATTAAGCTCAATCTAAAAGAAAGGAAACCGTAGCCTACCTTAAGGCCGATCGCGCGCTCTCCAAATCACTTAACCGGAGCTTTCCCTTTTCGAACAGTCTCGAAACGCTGCCCCGCTATCAAAAATAGATTCACAATGTTACTACGGTCATTTAGACACCAAAATCACAACAAACGGAGACGAGTCAATTTTGGAGTCAAAACGGGAATCGTGGGACCCGCACCGAACTGTCCGAATTTGACTCTGTCAAGAGACCCTAAACAGCACCCCAAACTTATATTCCAAAATGGAACACAATTCGAGTCTCAAAAACATAGCAAAAACCAACAAGCAAGAAACCACACTTTAATAAACTAAAATAAAAGAATGCAGCAGCAGTCCAAACTCGAAATAAACAAAGATCGAAAGGTTCCCAGCACTATTTGAATGCTCTATGACGAATTCTCGACAATTCTCAACACGTGGGACTTTGAATCACCCAAAACCAAGCTAAAATGAGAGAGATATGACCAAAACAAGAATGCCAAAAACAAGGGTTCGAAAAAGGGGTACAACAGTCAGGTAGATCGCAAAATTACCTCGAAGTACGCGCACCCAACAACTTTCGAACACCCTACAGCGAAGCCACCAAAAATACAAAGCTCCCGCACTTCGAATCGCCTAAATCGGATGAGAGATGAGAGAGTTATGAGAGTTTGAAGTTTGGAAATATGTTGCTGTTTTTCTGCATTTATTGCAGAAAATCGGCAATAATTTCCAAAACTTGAAACTCCGACAGGGTGCTCCGATATCGTTCGGAACCCCGTGCACGCAAACGAGATATGCAACCATACCAAATTCGATATTCCGGACTCAACGGCGCAGTCAAAATTTCCATCGGTGGTCATCTCGATAAAAAGTGGGTCCCACTTCCAAAAAACCATTTTAAGTCAAAACCCACAAAAGGGCTCGAAAAGATATCGAAAACCTCGGGACACAAAAGAAGGGTCAATCTAGACCAAACTCGACATTCTGGAGCTAACCGCGCTGACGGAATTCTCATCTGAGCGCGTTTACTCAGATTGTTGACCAAAGTAAAGCTTAGGCTTAAACTTAAAGTTAAAACCCCTAATTGCACCGACTCACACTAAAAACTTTGGGAGTCATGTCGACCATGCTACTAGCCTAAAATGACCCTTCCGGAGCTGATAGAATCATCAGAATTGGATTCCGATGTCATCTTCTTGAACTTTTGATCGAAAATGATCGTTCAAGGTTCATAAGCTCCAAAACACAAAAACTCGCACCAAGACCAAACAAACGACCAGGTGACCGAACTGTCAGTCCGAACAAGTCATAAATGACTTGTTATCGCTACAGGAGCGCTCTAAACGACACTCAAAAGGCAAGACACAGAAATTACCAAGAGGTTTATTACAGATAAGAACCATCCGGGCTAGTGCCTTGTAGGAAAGGAAGGATGCTTTGGGTGTGGTCAGCCTGGTCACAGGTTGAAAGATTGTCCTTCTAAACATGGTAAGGAGGAAACAATGGTAGAGCTCAGTCCACAACCTCAACATCACTAGTAGGTCGCCCGACTTAGTAGGGTAACTCATCTGGTACAGGTGGTGGTCAGTGCCAAAACAGGTTGTATGCTTTTTAGGCTCGCCAAGATCAGGAAGACTCTCTAGATGTAGTCACTGGTATGTTACGAGTCTTTGACTTAGATGTTTATGTATTGTTAGATGCAGGGGCTACTCTTTCCTTTGTAACTCCTTATATAACAGTCAAATTTAGTATTAGTCCAGAAATTCTCTCAGAATCTTTCTTAGTCTTTACTCCGGTTAGTGACCCAGTCATAACTAGACGGGTATACAAAAATTGCCTTGTCACAGTCTCCCAAAACGTCACCTCAGCTGATCTAGTAGAGTTAGAAATGGTAGACTTTGATGTCATTCTAGGCATGGATTGGTTACATTCCTGTTATGCCTCAGTCAATTATAGAACTAGGATTTTTCATTTTCAGTTTCTAGACGAACCAATCTTAGAATGGAAGGGTAGTAGCTTAGCGCCTATTGGTCGATTCATTTCTTATCTTAAGACCACAAAGATGACCTCTAAGGGTTATCTCTATCATCTAGTTTGGGTTAAGGATTCAAGCTCTGAAACCCCAACTCTTGAGTCAGTTCCCGTAGTCAATGAGTTCCCAAAAGTGTTCCCAAAAGATCTTTCCGGAGTTCCTCCCGAAAGGGAAATCATTTTCGGAATTGATCTCCTTCCAGTTACCCAGCCTATCTCTATTCCTCCGTAGGGAATGGCTCTAGCTGAGCTTAAGATATTAAAAGAGTAGCTGAAAAACCTTTTAGATAAGGGCTTCATCAGACCTAGTATCTCGCCATGGGGTACACCAGTGTTGTTTGTGAAGAAGAAAGATGGTTCTCTCAGAATGTGCATTGACTATAGGCAATTCAACAAGGTCACAATCAAGAATAAGTATCCCATCCCCAAGATTGATGACTTGTTTGACCAACTTCATAGTGCTAGTCATTTCTCAAAGATAGACCTCAGATCAGGTTATCATCAACTCAAAGTCAGAGATAGTGACATTCCGAAGACAGCCTTCAGAACAGGGTATGGTCATTATGAATTTGTAGTTATGTCATTTGGACAAACCAATGGTCCTACAGCTTTCATGGACTTGATGAAAAGAATGTTCAAGAAGTATTTGGATTTGTTCGTTCTCGTCTTTATTGATGATATCCTTATTTACTGTAGGAATGAGGAAGAACATGTGAATCATTTGAGATTTGTTCTGCAAACTCTCAAAGACCGACAGTTATTCGCTAAGTTTACAGAATATGAGTTTTGGTTGCAATCCATTGCTTTCCTTGGTCACATTGTGTCTAGCGAAAGGATCCGAGTGGATTCTCAAAAAATAGAAGCAGTGAAACAATGGCCCAGACCTACCTCTCCTATAGATATCAAAAGTTTCTTGGGTCTAGCGGGTTATTACAGAAAGTTCGTGGAGTGGAAGGATTTAATCCATAGCCTCTCCGTTCACTAAGTTGACTCAGAAAAAGGTCAAGTTTCAATGGTCAGATGATTGTGAGAAATGCTCTGCAGAACTGAAAACTAGGTTGACTACAACTCCTGTTCTGACTCTACCAGAGAGTTTAGACGGTTATGTGATCTATTGTGATGCATCCATAGTCGGTCTAGGTTATGTGTTGAGGCAGTGAGGTAAGGTTATAGCTTATGTTTCTAGATAACTTAAGGTGTATGAGACAACTCATGACCTCGAGCTTGCAGGAGTGGTGTTCGGGCTTAAGATTTGGAGACATTACTTATATGGTGTTCACATAGATGTGTTCACATACCATAAGAGCCTTCAATATCTCTTCACCCAGAAAGAGTTGAATCTTCGCCAGATGAGATGGCTTGAGTTCCCCAATGATTATGATATGAGTGTACATTACCATCCTAGTAAGGCCAATGTAGTAGCAGATGCTCTTAGTAGACTATCTATGGGTAGTGTAACATATGTTGAGGAAGAAAGAAAGGAGCAAGCACGGGATGTTCACAGACTTGATCGCCTATGAGTTCGTCTTATGAGCATATCAAACGTGGACTGACAGTTCAAAATGGGTCGGAATCTTCTTTGGTAGTGGAGGTTAAGGAAAAGCAAGACAGTGATCTGATATTGCTTGAACTAAAGGGTGCAATCCACCAGCAGAGGGTCGAGGTTTTCTCCCAAGGAGGAGATGGTGTGCTTCGCTATCAGGCTCTATTATGTGTTTCTAAGGTGGGTGAGTTGAGACATCAGATTCCTGCAGAAGCCCATAACTGCAGATATTCTATTCATCTAGGCGCCACTAAGATGTACCGTAATCTGCGGGAAGTCTTTTGGTGGAATGATATGAAAAGGGCTATAGCAAACTAAGTGCCCCAATTGCCATCAAGTCAAGGAAGAACATCAGAAACCAGGAGGTATGACTCAAGAGATCGACATTCCTACTTGGAAGTGGGAAGTGATCAACATGGACTTTATCACAAGGTTACCTCGTACACGCAGACAACATGACTCCATTTAGGTGATAGTTGATAGAGTTACTAAGTCTTCACGCTTTTTGGCTATTAAACTACACATTCGGTGGAGGACTACGCCAAGCTTTACATTAATCAGATAGTCAGGTTGCATGGGGTTCCTTTGTCTATCATCTCAGATAAAGGTCCTTACTTTACCTCTCATTTTTGGAAGTCATTTCAGAAAGGTCTTGGTACTCTGGTTAATCTTAGCACAACATTTCTTCCACAGACGGATGGTCAGGCAGAGCGTACTATTCAGACCTTAGAGGACATGTTGAGAGTTTGTGTGATCGATTTCAAGGGTAGTTGGGATGATCACCTCCCTCTTATAGACTTCACCTATAATAATAGTTACCATTCCACCATTCAGATAGCCTCTTATGAGGCATTGTATGGGCGTAGATGTAGATATCCCATTGGTTAGTTTGAAGTAGGTGAAGCAGCCTTGATAGGGCCAGATTCAGTCCACGATGTTTAGGAGAAAGTGCAACTCATCAGGGATAGACTTAGGATAGCCCAGAGTCTCCAGAAGTCTTATGTAGATGTAAGGAGAAGGGAATTAGAGTTCCAAGTTGATGATTGGGTTTTCTTAAAAGTGTCACCTATTAAGGGGTGATGAGATTTGGCAAGAAAGGGAAGCGCAGTCCCAGATATGTAGGCCCTTACAAGATCTTGAAAAGGATTTGTAAAGTGGCTTAAGAGTTTGAGTTGCCAACAAAACTAGCAGTAGTGCACCCGATTTTCCACATTTCATTGTTGAAGAAGTTTGTGGGTGACTCAGCGTCTATTGTGACTTTAGAAAGTGTGGCTGTGAAGGATAGTCTCACTTATGAAGAGTACCAGTTGAAATTCTTGATCGTCAGGTTCGAAGGTTGAGAAACAAAAAAGTCGCTTTAGTTAATGTATTGTGGAGGAGTCAGTCCGTCGAGGGAGCTACTTTGGAAGAAGAAGCAGCCTTGAAGGCGAAGTATCCTCACCTCTTTCCTTCTGATTCCATTCCATCTTGAGGTAATAGTTCCTTTTCAGTTTTTCAGTTATTCATGCGCAGTTTCAGTCTTAATATCTTGTTCCTTCAGTTTGTACTTGCATTTTTAGTGTATTTTCATGTTCTTGGAACTTAGTTCAGTCAGAAATCAGTTTCCAGTGTTTAGTGGTAGGGTTGCAGCTCATCCCTTCAATTTCAGCTAGGTTAGTCTTCAATCAAGGATAAATGTTCCCAAGGGGGAGATATTGTAATACCTAAAAAACCAGACCTAGAAAAAATTGCAGAAATTTACCTGAACTAGTGAACCACGGTAGGGTTCACGGACCATGATAGGGTCCACAAAACGTTGACCTACCCTTGGTCATAACTTAGACTTCACCAAGCCTAGACATCAGACCATGGGCACCTTCACGGTCTGTGGTCTTGACGATGGTCTGTGGTGGAATCCGTGATGTCTAGGTAGTACACCCCCTAGCCAGCCCCTTAGACCCCCACACCCAAGTGAAGACCACGAGGTTTTTCTCGATCTGTGGTCCTTACCATGGGTCGTGGGGTGGTTTGTGAGGCTATTCAGTAGGCCCCCAGACCTAAGCCTCCAAATCACAGCCCAAGTGAGAACCTTGGAGACCTTCACGGTCCGTGGTCCTCCACACGGGTCGTGGTAGGGGCTCGTGGACCAGACCCTAGAACCCCTAGCTCCTGGGCCTCAGACCAGGACCATCTTTAAGGTTCGTGGTCCCTTTCACGGTCCATGGAAGTGGCCGTGGTCAGCCCCGTCAGCAGTTTATGTTAGGGGTCTTTCGGTCTTTTCCTTTTTCATTGGACACCTAAACTACGTCGTTTTAACCCTATACTACGTGGTTTTAGTTAGTTTAAGCCTAGAAACATAACTAGAACTTACCTGAGTCAAACCTTTCATCTAAACTTAGAAATTTAGAGCGTAGAGAGAAGAAAGAGGCAACCCAACCCTAGTTCAAGAACGCAGCTAGATTCCATAAGTACCAGCCCCAAAATCAAAAGATTTCTCCATTGAATTTGTCACACGAGTAAGTGGGATTTCACTAGTGGGTTCCTTTCACCCATTAGGTCTCTAGTGTTTAGTCAGAATTTTGATTTCCTTATTATTATCTAGACTTAGGGTTTTCTTGAATATTAGAACTGTTGGGTTTTTAGCTGTTAGAATTATCCAAATCATATTATATCGTTATAGTATTGTTTTTTTCCCAGATTCATGGATAAATTCAGAACCGTAGCCATGTATTACTTTTAGTTCATGAATTACACATGTTAGGTCAGTAAATTCAGATACATATATACATGCCTCAAATTTTGAATGCATTATTTTCAGTATATTAATGTGCATTCTCTGTTTGCATGTCAGTTTTGAGCTATCCAGTACTACAATATTACAGTCATAAAATGTTAACTACTTAATCATATGGGAAGATTAATACTGAGTGGACTAAGGTCCGTAACCCTCAAGTTCCACAACTATGTGCCCTGTAGGTTGTAAGTCCCCTCTGTGGGCACTAATTTAGTGATCACTCTAGCATGTCTCTATACCTGTGGCAGGGTATGTTGGGTCCTCACAATGGGGCGTATACATCGGACTCCACATTTAGCTGATGTGGTTTTATATCGGTTATTAGTAGCTCCCTTACAGTTCAATTAGATTCTATTGCATTGACCATGTTATCAATATGGTTTATTAATCAGTCTCAACATGTTATAAACTTGGTCATTGTATTTGGTGTTTCATGTCTATATTTCTCAGTTTTTATCATGCCCGTCTCACTTCATTGCTCCGATTTATGCTTTGATTCAGTGATGTTATTGTTCAGTATTACTCAATCCTGCATGCTCAGTACCTTTCAAGTACTGACGCATACTCTATGCTTACATCTTCTCGTGATGTAGGTTCAGGTTCTCAACATTAAGATCAAGCGTAGATCGGTTCCCAATCTCCAGTTCAACAGTATCAGTGGTGAGTCCTCATTCTTCGAGGACGAGTGATATGATTGTCTTTTATGATTTTTGTCTTTAGTTTTAGCTTTGCTAGATTTAGCTAGGGCATGTCCAAACACTTCTAGTCAGTTAGAGGCTATCTTTAGACATAGTTAGATTCAACTTAGTATTTGAGTTTGATATTTATCTTGTATTAAACTCTCATATTTGATATATTCAGTCTTAGTCTATGAGTGATTTACTTCATGATTAGCTTCCGCATCAGTTATTGTTATTCGTAGTATGCTCATGTCATGCCAACAGGGTTAGCTTGGGGTCACTTGTGATCCTCGATCCCGTGTTACATCCAGGGGGTAGCCTCGGGGTGTGACATGAACTAGGAGTGTTGTATTCAGCTTGTGATAACTCGAAGAGTTGGGAATACTTACCTTGGGAGGTTTGTGTTGAAGGTTAGGAATTAGAGTTAGTTCCTAGGATTACAAGAATTGTAATCTAAATCCATAACATGAAGTTAAGGAATTAGAGTTAGTTCCTAGGATTAAAAGTGTTGTAATCTAAATCCATAGCTTGAAGTTAAGGAATTAGAGTTAGTTCCGTAGGTTGCAAAGTTTGTAATCTATTTTTTGTGGAGGTTTAGTGATTTAGTGAAGGTGGAATTAAATCATGTAGGGGTACAAGTCGTGGTCTTTTACACCTTTTGAGCCGGGTGTTGTCCACGTAAATATATTATTTTTTTTCTTACTGTCTTTACTGCTTTATTGGAACACGTTAGGTAACCTGTTTCACACTTAGGCAAAAGGTTAAAACCAACAAATTATTGGGTCGTGTAGACTAACAATGTTGATTCCAGAGTTGTAGATGCATTTGTTCTTTAAAAGTGAGTTTATGTAGTGGTTTGGTCTTTATTAACCATTCAAACGAACTCCAATGCCTTAAATGTTGCAACAATTGACTTGTTTCATGAGGCCAATATATAAATGGTTTTGCCTATGATTTTGTCGCGAAGGATTACAAGGTCTTTTGTGTAGTAATAGTGCTTACATGGAATACAGTGCATCAACATTACATTTCTGAGTACACTCTGTTAAAAATCAATCGTGGAGAACAATACACAATTTTTCCCATTCCTATTGAATTTTCGTTGTACGTAAACAATGATCTAGTTTTATTAAATGGTGTCATATAGATGGTAGCATGAAGGAAACTGAACAAATGGTTATATCTTTCAACCTAACAGATGAAAAATTTATTGCTACACTGGTGCCTAGTAAATGTGGGAAACTTTTAAAATTACGTACTTGGGGTGATTGTATATGTGTTATGGAGATTATTGGTGAGAAAATATCAATTTGGTTACTCAAAAAACACAGGAAATCCCAAATAACATCAGGAAGTTCCCTATTTTTGGCTCAGACATGAATGGGGATCCTCATCAATGATACTTATTGAGTACAACATGCAAAAAATGAATAAACCGAATTTAAAGTGAACAAAATTGCACTGGCGGTTAAAATGGGACCTCTGCATGTTGAAAGTATAGTTTCTTTGAAGATTTTGTGGGATCAATTAGAAATTTCAAGTTTACTTTTCTTTGGACTTATAGTTAAGGTAGCAATTTCTAGTATTATTTTGTTTCAATTGTAATCTATTGTGTATATACAACTCTATTGATGTCTTGCTATTTAGTACAAGTATGACGACAACAACAACATACCTTCAATGTAGTCTCAACTAAAGTTAGGCAATGTAGTCTCCACTATAGTTAGAGGCAGTATTACATTGTCATGGTTAACTATATCTTTATTCTTAATTAGCGGATGGAAAAATAATTGTAACGCAAATGCAAGTAACAAATGTCATGTAACCAGTATGGAGTATGATTTGCGGAAAGTAAAACAAATTCATGAAGTTTGCACTATACTAACATATTAGTAAGTAGAGACCTAGCACGTAACATATGTGTTTAAGTGAGTCCACTTTCCTTTGCTCAAATCATCGAAAATCAGTTTGTCAATAAAGTTCAAAACACGTGTACATGTATTTTTTGGAGGGGTGAGATTTGGTTGATCTATTGTCTAATATATTATGTTTCTATTAATAACAATATTGGAAAAATCAAAACCTTAGAACTTAACTATACTTTAAATTGATTATTTATTAGGTAATAACTGGTTAGATACATTATTTATATAAAAAGTAATTATAATTTCTTGATATTGAGTATGCTTTTGTTGTCCAATCTCTTTTACTGATTAGAATTACCTGCAAATCATGGTGTTGTTTCATCGATGATATTTACTTCATCAAGTGCCATCTACTTAGATCATTTTCTGATATCATCGTCAAAATATTATCTTTTTTGATATTGTTGAAGTTAAAAAAAAAACCTCCTGACTTCGATTAATGTCCTATCAATTGAAGGATCAATCAGTACTTATTCCAAAGGTGTATTGCTAGATGAGCACAATATCCCATGATTCGATAGTAAATTTCACTATGATTAACAGTGCTTTCGTGCAATGGCTTGGTCTCTATTAACTATCCTAAAGGCAATTGTATAATAATATGGAATCCTGCAATTCGAAAATACAAATTCATTTGAAAGTTGCAAAAGAAGCATTATTGTTGTGAATGGACAATTTTTGGTTTCGCCTATGATGTTGTGGCCGAGGATTACAAGGTTTTATATATGTTCATGATTGTGTGAACAAGAATACAGTGCATACACATTATATTGTTGAAATATGCTCCATTAAAAATCAATCGTGGTGATCAATTCACAATATTTTTTTTGTTTATACTAATTCTCTGTCGTGTAGACACCGTAATTCAGTTTCATTAAACGGTGTCATTCACTGTATAGTTTACAAAGACTGGGAATTTGGAGTATTTTTTTTTTTTATGTATTTTCACCTAGTAGATGAAAATTTTGTTGTAAAGCAATGCCAAGTAAATGTGAGAAACGTTTGAGTTTGAATTTATATGTTTTGGGTGATCATGTTTGTATTATCAGGACTTTTTACAAGGACATTTCGATTTGGTCACCCAAACAAAATGGGAAAACCTAGAATAATATCAAGGCGTTTCCTACTTTTGGATCTCTGATTGGATAGCCTGGTTGGTACGCAGGTGATGTCATATGTGTTGAGAACGGAAACATATTATGTAAAATGGATGGTGGTTGATTTATGGAATACAATGTGCGGAATAATGAGTATACTAAATTTGAAGTGAAAGAATTTCCACTTTCAGTAAAATTAGGACCTTTGTATGTTAAAGTTTTGCTTCTTTGAAGATTCTGCGGGATTAGTTAGAAATTTCAAGTTTGCTTTTTTTCGTCGTTATTGTTAAGGTAGTAATTTCTTATATAACTGCCTTTCATTTTGCATCTATTACGAGATAGTTGATTCCAATATATTATATACGTCTTCATTTGATGTGAACATTATTGTAACTCCAGTGCCCAGTAGCAAATGTCTTGGAAAATATTGAGTATGATTTGCAGAAAGTATAACAGTCATAAAATCTGCAGTATACTAACATGTTCGTGAGTAGAGACGGATCTAGCAAGTAACATGTGTTTACGTGAATCCAGTATCTTTTGCTTAAACTCTATATATGTTTCAAAACTCTACTTTTTATCAATGTCTATTTAACTACAAACTTAATTACTATTGTACTATTAATTTGTGAGTTTGTTGTAAAAATGATAAACTCTACATCCTAAATCCTTATCATATTGGACGAAACTCAATGCCTTCGATTAAAAGACTAAATTTAACATTAAAAGGCCTTGAATCCAACAATCTTTCTTCAACATCACGATTATCGTCACCTGATTAACCAATGTAAAGCTTTCCAATTTATACTTCAAGCCATCCATCAATTCTTCTTTCTGGTAACCTTCCTTTTAAATTCCTTGGCGCTCTTGCTGCTACTATAACAATAGTAGCTCGTTATTCAGTGTTGTCTTCGTTCTCTTGATTAAAAAATCTAACCATTGCATTTGTCGATTCAAGGTCACGGTACCCCATTCTATAATTAAGACGAAACCAACACCCAACTAAGGATTTTATGGTTATGTTAGTGAAAACTTACAAGATAACAAAAATACAAGATTACACTTGAAATAAAATGAAGAAACAAAAATCCTTTCAGGCTGAAGCGTGGATATCTAGCTCTCTTTAAGGAGATTCAAGCCCACTGCAACAAATGTTTTTCACCGGTCCAGCAGTAGTCCTTCTTGACTTGTCCCCTCCAGGATACAACACCCTAATCACAATATATAAATCAACAACTCTGTAACATCCGGCAATTTGAAATAACTATGAAGAGGCTTAGAATTGGAAATAGTCATTTTTGGAAGGAATTCAAAAATCTGGAAATTTGGTTAACTGTGGGAAAAAAGTGAGTTTTTGGCCAACATTGAACAGTCATAACTCCTAGATCAGGATGATTTAGGTGTAGTCCAGTTATGGTTGCGAAGCTCGTGGAATGATCTTTCCAACGCCGCTGAGTTTGCTCAATTCCGAGTTCGTATGAGTGAGTTATGCCCTTTCGAAGTTGGGTTATTGGTAAGGAAAGTTCACCCGAATTTGTAAGGGTATTTTAGTCTTTTCCCTAACTAATTCTTTTGGTTATATTAAGGGTTTAGACTGATTTTTAGATCAGTTTTTCCTTTTTTAAAAGAGTGAGAGTGAGGGTTTGTGAGTGAAGAGGAGAGGAAGAGGAGAAAGAGAAGAACAAGCAAGGATTTCGTCGTGGTTTCGTCGGGGGTGATCCCTATTAAGGTATGTGAGATCATAGTGTTGGGTTGTTTGATTCCCCCACACGCCAAACTCGTTTTAATTCCGAGAAATGATTTGGTAGTGTTTGTTGAGGCCTTGTTGTTGTGGTTGTTGAAGTCTTGTGATTGTGTTAGAGTTCTTGTTGATTTGGGACATGTTTCAGGTTGTGTTTCTGAGTTGAATCTATTGTATGTTGAGGGGTTTTATGATTCTAAGAGTTTGGGGCTGGAACCTTTGAGGTTGAGAGGGTTTAGAGTTGGAGAAATGAAGGAGAAAAGTCGAGTTTTCGAGGGAAAGGGCTGGCGCGTCGTGCCAGCCAGCGCGCCATAAAAAGAGTTCTGAACTTCCACCCTTGGGGCGCTGTGCCTGCCAGTGCGTCCCATCAGGCCTTCTGAACTTCGAGGGCTGGCGCCCCGCGCCTTGCAGAGCGCCAAGGACGCCAACCCTTCCCATTCATTCCCCACTTTTTCATGCATGTTCCTTGGTAATGTACCTATGTTTCATAGTTGTTTGAAACACTCCAAGGTACGTCTAAACGTCAAGAACTCATCTATAAACATGAGATCATTACCCTTGAATTCATAATCTAATTCGAGGAAAGTTCGGATCAAAGTTAAGTGAAGTTAGAGTCAAGCCTAGAAGTTAAGAAGTAAGTCAAAGCAAGTCTTTAAAGTTTTTCTAGAGTCTTTATTGAACGTTTTAACTTCATTTTTAAGGCTCAAGTCTCAATTTGAGTAAAGAGTATAGAGTTGAGTTCATTTCTCAAAAGTATTAGGGAACTAAGTATTCCCAAAGAAGTTTATAAATGTTTTTCACATTTGAGTAAGAAAGGGACTGTGATTCCGAAAGAGCCTTTGGGCTAGTTTTCAAGAAAAGGGGACTTCGATTCCAAGTGAGCCTTTGGGCTAGATTTTGAGCAATTATCTCAAACTAAAGAAAGATGTGTTTAAACACTTATGAGCCAAAGTATTTTTGGGAGTAGTATTGAGCACCGAATTGGGGACGCGAGTTCATATTAACTCAACTCTCCATAAGAACCGTGTAGCCAACATGGGACTTGACGGGTCATTCTTTTTAGATGATCACATAATATTAAGCTAGTGGATCCACTAAGTTAAGTAAGGTCCTATATCACGACAAGGTATAGGATGGTCCTTGGGCGACGTGAGGTAAAACGTTGTATCATCACTAGGGCTCACAATGGTGGTTGTCGGTTAAAGAATCTCCCACTAAAGGTATATTACTTTTATATAAGTAAAGTTGAGTTTGTTATTGCTTTATCCTTAATGAACTAAGTTGTTTACACTGTTTTAGAAGCTTTATATATATTGTATGTGTCTTATTGCATTATATCGAGTTCGGTTATTCATGAGTTGAACAGAGCCAAGGTAAGAGTTCCTTTGTACTTCTCTCAAGCTTAAGTTGTTGTTTAGCTTTCCAGCTTGCATACTCGTACATTCAATGTACTGATGCCAGTTGGCCTGCATCTTGTGACGATGCAGACGCAGGTACCCAAGATCAGCATCCAGCACGCCGTTGATCCAGCTGAGCATTCCAGAGTCAATGGTGAGCCTCCTTGTTTTCCAGAGGACTCTATTATTTTATGTTCTTAATTTTGGTTTTATTAGGATGTTGCGGGGTTTGTCCCAACATCCATCTCAGTATTTTTAGAGGCTTCATAGACAGTCAGTCAGTTAGTATTGAGTCTCTCATCTATGTATACATATAAATATTCTATTTTGAGACTCGAGTTACCTTTTTGGCCAGATTTTATCAGTTGAGTTGTTTTATGACATTTCATTGCATTGAGTTATTCTGTTGAGTTGAGTTTCCGCTGAGTTAAGAAAGCCAGACCAAGGGTTCTCTTGGGGCCAGCAATGGTCTTCAAGTGCCGGTCCCGCCCAGGGTGTAGGCTTGGGGCGTGACAAATTCTAGACAAGAGTTGATTCCAAAGCTCCACAAAAGGAACACCTCCCTTCAACTAATAAGAACTCTCTTTTTGACAAACTTTATGCACTCTATATTTTTCTTGTGTGTTGTGTATCACCAACCAAATGAAGACCACTACTATTTATACTAGAAGAAGTCTTCCTAGCGATGAATAGGAAGATAATGGTGTAGTAAATAGTGAAGATAATGGTCTTAAGAGTTATATAGATTACAAGAATAATGGAGGAGTAAATAATGAAATAAAGTTGAGGGCAACAAATGCACTAACGTGCAGATGCCAACGTTGCATTGCCAACATTCAGAAAGCAATATGCCTTTGGTCATTAATTGACCATGAGTAATTAGGCACAAATCCATACATTTCAGCAAAGACTTAGTGTGGCAGTGGCAATGTGAATATGTAACAATTTGTATAATATTCAAATAGTCACACCAACAGGTTATATGTGATATGGTTGGGTCTGACATTGCTGTTGCATAACAGAAACATTTTATATATAAGGGCCCTTACCAATTCTTGCTTAAGCTTGTTACTTTGTTGCACAACAGAAATTTTCTTCTCTGTCAACATCAAAATTGGTGCCTTTGTCTACAAACGAGACAAGGACTCTCAGCCTTAGATCTTCATTCACAATTAACCAATATACATGGAATAATGGAGAACTACACCTATCAAAGGTTTGGTCAAATTGGCAAACTGTAAATATTGGAACCACCTTTATAATGAAACAAGTATTCAATAAGATAACAAGAAAATAGTTATGTAGGAAATATCGCAAGTACATCCTGAAGGGACAAACAATCACGAGTTGATCATGATGCAAACAAACTAACTATGGGTATTATAACATCAAAGATATTAGTGATGTCTCTTCATTGATATTAGTATATCTCTTGATTGATCTTCCATATCTTAGTATCTCATTATTGATTTAGTTTCTATTATAATTACGTGAAGATCACAATCCTTTAGTAGTTGATTCTTTCTTTATTTGTATTTTACTCTGTCATATAAATACACATACACAACAAACCAATTGAGAGTGGGTAAATTAAGGTGTGATGGAATGGTCGAGGGATGGGGGGTTGAGTGGGTGAAGAAGATAATAAACATAGAATGTCACTTATGCAAATTGTTTGCCTACATCCAGTAGGGAAGTTATTGTCCTCATTTTTAAGGAACTTGTAGAAAAAAATATTTCCAAACATTTTGACCTAGCAAACATAGGAAAATTGAAAAATATTTTCCGGAAAATGCTTTCCTCCATACCAACCACACCCTAGTAATATTTAAGATATCACATGAGAGGTGAACAAGCCCATATGCACTTTCAGGATTTAGGAGATCCAATTCAAATATTAGTCTAATCAACATATCATAAGAACAAACAGTATAATTTTCTTTTTGAAGAATCTTCTAGTTCTTCAATATATGTTGAATAATTAATATTTCAGGTTTCCAAAATCGTTCATGATTAGCATTTGAATACTTTTTATCAAAGCAGTAATTTTATATAGTTGTCACTTCCCTTAGGAAAATATATGAATTGGTATTTCCTTCAGGGAAATTAATAAATCATACCGCACAAATCATTTAACAAGATTATTTTTCTTCTGCCTTATAATGATATTTTAATAAGTTATTCAAGAAGTTTCTGTGTACGACAAGTACATATTGCAATGACTTTCATACCACAAAAATGACATGTATATCCTTTATTATACTATCTCTTCAAGAGAAGTTGTGGTATTTCTTTCATTCACTATGGGGAATGAAATCTGATTACTTGAAATACAAAATTCATCATTAGCTCATTACTTTGCTGAAGTAGAAGAAGACATTGCTTCAAAGTATTTCTCAGATAGTTTTTGTAATAACCTGGAAGGTCATTTTTGTAATTTTTCTAAAATTACCATTTTACCCCTCCTGATAGTTACCTCGAGTCATTCTTGATTAGTCGGTGAAGTTGGTTTGAGAATTTTGAACAATTTGATAACTACGGTTAATTAATTAGCGGGTAAGTTTTAGATAATTAATTTATTTAGTTGATAATTAATGGGTCAAGTCCATAATTTATTTAAGACCCTATACAATCTGGCTCATACCTATTAAAATAAGTTATTAAGATTTATCACTTTTAGTACATAATTATTATTAATTTAGAAAAAAGAAAATAAGGAGAAGTAAGACCTAACATATGCGTGTGGCGAACGCAGAATAGAGGGAGATCGGCAACACTCAACTCTCAAGTAAGCAAATTTAGTTGAATGCAACTGTATGCCTGCAACTAATAATTTCTAATTGCTGAAAATATAATTAGACGCAATCCTACACTAAATTGATTTGTTAAGGAATTGGAATTTGAATTATTTTGTAGTTGATCACTGTACCAATTTGGTTGATTTTGAGGTTTAGTGGGGACTAGGGTGGACTCCCCAATGATCACTGAGGATGAGTGGAATGGAAATATTTCATTCTGCAAATTATATCCGTCACTAGTTGTTCGGTTCCTTATTTGTTGTTGTTATTATTTTATTTTAATAAAAAAACTTATAAGTAAATAGACCCTTTAAATAGTAGGGTTGTTTCAATATGAATTTGGGGGCAATGATTTGACATTATGGCAAATGGTGTGCCAATCATTAGAGAAGGTGTTAATTTATACGATAAGTTCACCATTTAGGTTGTGATATGCGTACAGGAAGTTTTATGGACTTATTCTGGGGTTTGGCGTTGTCCGTGACTTGACTTTGTTTTTTTTTATGTCCTTCTAGTTTTTATATTAAGACCCAAGTTTGATATACTGAGATATGTAATTAAATATCGGGTGTATTATTTTATAAGAAAGTTATTAGGGTTGTGGTGTTTGGAAAAATTATGAATTACCCCTAGACTTGAAACATGGAAAATATGATAGTTGAAATGTTAATGTTGGCATCAAGATTTACGAACTTGATTATAAAATTAAGTGAATTTTTGGTTCAAGGCTAAACACATAGTAATGTGGGTGTTGTTAGTTTCAAAATCTTATTGTGGTTATTTGTTTGAATAGAATGCATTGATTTGGAAGTCCAATGAAAGGGAAGACTCAAGTCCTGGAGTGATTGTTCGGTTATTTGAGACAAGTGGATTTCTAAACCCTAGTTAAGTGTATGAAATACGTGTATTTTCTTGTAATATGTGTTTCGTAGTAATGGGAATTGGTGATGGGTTGAATTGTCCATGTTGAATAATTCTAATGATGGAAAAAGGGTAATATAAAGGTAATGTGATAAATTGTTGGTGTATGATGTTTGAGAATGATTTGGAGGCTTATTGCTTAATTGTTGATGTTGTATGACGTTTGCATTGTTGTGAATTGTGTCTTGTTATGAAAATGGTCATCTTCTAATTATTTGTCTGAACATGTAATTTGGATTGGTTCTGAGACATGGTTGTGATAAGTGTTATGTGATAAGAGGATATACCATTTAGAGGGACGTATCGCGCACCGCGATGGATATAATATATCGAGGGACGTGTCGCGTGCTGTGACGAATACTATTATCGAGGGACATGTCGCGCGCCGCGATGCATGCATGGACAGATATGTCCCCCATGGGTCCCGAAATAAGAGACAGCGGGTGTGTATCACTAGGTCAGACATGCATTACTATACTTGACATTGCATTCCATTGCATTGCACATCTTTACCATTAGTGAACTTGATATTATGTTTTGCTGATCTTGTGAGTGCCATTTTATGGAACTTGTGATTGATGAATATTGAGCTTGTTGTTGAAGATATGTAATTGTTAGAGTGTTGTTGTTGAGCTGTGCGCTATGTGAATTGTGAATTGTAAGGTTGGGTTGTTTTTTTGCTGGTTGTAGTTGTGGAGGTTGTGATTGATTAATATTGAGCTTGTTGTTGAGAACATGCGACTGTTAGAGTGTTGTTGTTGAGATATATGTTTGTAAATTGTGAACTGTTAGGTTAGGCTGGTTTTATGCAGGTTGTAGCTGTGGAGGTTCGGTTGGGGTGTAAGGAGTACCTGTATTTTATTCCCTTAGATTGTGTTTAGAATTTTACTTACTGAGTACTCTGAGGTTTGGTACTCACCACTTGCTTCTACAATTTTTGTAGGTTACGAGCCTGGATCTTTGTGATACTTTCCATTCTTTTCATCTTCGAGGCTTCTTAAGGAGATTTGTGAGGTAGTTGTTTGTCATCTTAGCGGGCTCTCTTACTCCTATTTATGATTTTGTTCTACCTTAGAGACAATATCATTTCAGACTTGTGTTTTTCTTTCAAATCCATTATACATTAGAGACTTGTGCACGTAACGACCAGGTTTTGAGGATTTAATTAAGTTGACATTGTATTCCTCATTAGTATTAGTGTTAAACTTTCATCCTTAATTTTTAACTTTCTCATTTTTCGTATTATTTGAGTTTTAGGCTGACTTGTCTTGGTGGGATAAGACAAGTGCCATCACATCCCTTTTTGAGTCGTGACAAAATGGTATCAGAGACTGGGTTCATAGGTCTCGCGTCTATACAAGTCTTGTCTAAGTAGAGTCTTGAGGATCGGTACGGAGACGTCTGTACTTATCTTCGAGAGGCAATAGTGACTTCTAGGAAAAAATTCACTTCTTGAATCTCTATCGTGCATTTTTTATCCTTTCTGATTCTTATCGCTTCCTTCTATTATCTCTCACTTATAGTGATGACTCGTGTGTGATTCCTTATGTGAGTAGTTGGTATCGTGTATGAGTTGGATGTTAAATCCGGTACTAATGTAAAAGTGTATACTTAGGGAGGAATGATGTATGGTCATATTCGAAAGGTTAAATGATTCGAAGGGGTTGAGTGAGGTGATGACTTGATGAATTTTGAGGTATTCGTATGATGAGGTTGATTAATGGTTTTAGGGACTTCATGAACGTTTTATATTTTTCAAGTTAGTTACCCCATCAGTGGGAATAGTACTTTTTTTGGTATAGGCAATATCTGGAGTGGTTCGAAAATTAGAAGTGGAATGATTAAAAGGATGGCTAGATAATGAACATTGTAACTTCTGAAAATATAGTAAGTAAAGTTGTCATTAAAATTATGAGTTTCTTAGGGAATGATGAGGATGATGTTGGGTCAATTGAGGTAAGAGTTTCTACTAAGATTTCATAGGTTGAGTGTATATCAAAGAATGTCACAATACGACTACTACAATAGTATCAATGATTACTTGAAAAAGGCTATGGAGTGTGTTATTTCTACTATCGACCTAAAGAAATGGATATCACTTTGGATTAGAGACCTGTAACATCGTGTAATTTGAAATAACTATGAAGAAGCTTGTAATTGGAAATAGTCATTTTCGGAAAGAATTCAAAAATCTGGAAATTTATTCAAGTATGGAAAAAAATTAGTTTTTGGTCAACTTCACACAGTCATAACTCCTAGCTTAGGTTGAGTTAGGTGTATTTCCAATTATGTTTAGAAAGCCCTTGGAATGATATTTCCAAAGCCGCCAAGTTTGCTCTATTCCGAGTACGTATTAGTGAGTTATGCCCTTTGGAAGTTAGGCTGTTGGCACAGGGAAGTTCAGTCCGAATTTTAAAGGGTAGTTTGGTCTTTTCCCTAACCATTTCTTTTGGTTATATAAAGGGAATAAGCTGATTTTAAATCAGTTTTCCCCTTAAAAAGTGAGAGTTAGGGTTTGAGAGAGAAGAGGGAAAAAAGAGGAGAAAAAGAAGAAGAAGCAAGGTTCGTCAAGATCGTCGTGGTTTTCGTCGGGGCTGATCCCTATTAAGGTATGTGAGAACATTTAGTGTGGGGTTGGTTCAATCCCCCACACGCCATATTTGTTTAAATTCCGAGGAAAAGATTGGGTGTGTTTGGTTTAATTCTTGTGGTTGTGCTGAAATTTCTTGTTGATTTGGTTCATGTTTCCGATTGTAATTCGAGTTGAATCTATTGTATATTAAGGGTTTTTTATGACTCTAAGTGTTTGGGGCTGGAACCTTTGAGGTTGAGAGGGTTTAGAGTTGGAGAAACTTAGGAGAAAAGTTGGTTTTTCGGGGAAAATGGGGTGGGGCGTCGCGTCTGCCAGCGCCCTCCAACAGGGGTTCTGAAGTTTTCCCCTTGGGGCGGCGCGCCATGCAGTGCGCCCCATCAGTCCCTCTGAAGTCTGAGGGCTGGCGCCCCGCGCCTCTCACAGCGCCAAGGATGCCAATTTTTCCCATTCTTTCCCCACTTTTTGGTACGTGTTCCTTGGTAATGTACCTATGTTTTCTAGTTCATTCCAACAATTTAAGGTACATCTAAACATCACGAATTCATCCATAAACATGTGATCATGCACCAAAAATCCATAATCCAATTCGAGGAGAGTTAGGATCGAAGTCAAGAGAAGTTAGAGTCAAGCTTAGAAGTTAAGAAGCAAGTCTTTAAAGTTTTTCAAGAGTCTTTATTGAACGTTTTAACTTCATTTTAAGGCTCAAGTTTCAAGTTAAGTAAAAAGTACAGAGTTTCAAGTTAAGTAAAGAGTATAGAGTTTCAAGTTAAGCCAAGAGTATAGAGTCAATTTCATTTCTCAAAAGTTATTCGTGGACTAAGTATTCCAACAAAAGTTTATAAATGTTTTCACATTTAAGATGAGAGGAAACTGAGATTTCCACAAGAGTTTTGAGCAGTTTGAGTACTATCTCTTTTAAGAAAAGGATGAGTTTGCGAAAGAGTTTCTAAAACATGATTAGTATGACAATCTAGTATGTCATCAATGTTTAAACAGTATGGTCTCTATTTATACCATCAATATTTATGCAGTATGACTTCCCGAGTCATCAATGATGATATTAAAATATGATTTTGATATGTCTTTTTAGAAAGAGTTTTCAAGAGCAATTACCTCTTTTAAGAGGGTAGTTTAAGCAATTAATTCAAACTAAAGAAAGAAGTTTGTTTTTAAAGCATATGAGCTAAAGTATATTTTGGGAGTAGTTTTGAGCGCCGAATTGGGGACACGAGTTCATATTAACTCAACACTCCATAGGAACCATGTAGCCAACATGCGTTTTAACGGGTCATATTGTTTAGATGATTACGTAAGTTAAGCTAGTGGATCCACTAAGTTAAGTAATTCTATATGACGGAAAAGTATAGGACAGACTGGCAGCGTGATGGTAAAAACGTTGTATCACCACTTAGGTTCATAGTGGTGGTTGTCGTTTAGAGAAACTCCCACTGTAGAAATTGCATGGTTCCTCAAGGGGTTTTGCTTAGTATGAATGGGGGTATGGGACTTCATTCATGCATTGCACAAGTAGACTTTGAGAAGGAACATGGTATATTTTTATGATGCATACGCAGGTACCCAGGATCATCATCCAGCACGCCGTTGATCCAGTTGAGCACTCCAGAGTCAGTGCTGAGCCTCCTTGCATTTCGGAGGACTCTTTTATTTCGTTTTCCTAGTTTTGTTTTATCAGGATGTTGTGAGGTCTGTCCTAACATCCATCTTAGTGTTATAGAGGCTTCATAGATAGTCAGTCAGTTAGTATTGAGTCTCTCATCTATGCACGTATAAATATTCTATTTTGGACACGAGTTACCTTTTTTGCCAGATTTTACCATTTAGGTGGCTTTATGACATTTTATTGCATTGAGTTATTCTGTTGAGTTAAGTTTCCGCTGAGTTAAGAAAACCAGTCCAAGGGTTCGCTTGAGGCCAGCAATGGTCTTCGAGTGCCGGTCCCCCCATGGTGTAGGCTCGTGTCGTGACAAACTTGGTATCAGAGCACAGTGTCCCAGAGTCCTAGTGTATCTATGAAGCCATCTATAGAGTCCTAGTTATCGGTGTGAAGCGCGCCACATCTATAGTTAGGAGACTGTAAAATTTAAGAACTATCTTATTTCTTCCACATCCGTTTCATGCATTAGAGTATATCTCTAAAAAATTTTTATCTAATTCGTGCTTGCACGTGTTTTCAGAGGATTATGCCTCCACGAAAAGCAGTCAGAGTTCCTCCAGCTATAAGGAGTGGTAAGGAACAAGAGTTACCAAATGCCCTAGAAGTGCAAACCCAAGAAGAGATCAAATATGCTGATTTTCGTAAAGCTATCCAGATGTTAAGTCAAGTTGCGACCTATCATGTTGGGTAGAGAGATAATCGACACAAAGTGGTTGATACTTCAAGGATCCGTGAACTCTTAAGGATGAACCCATCAAGCTTCACAGGTTCAAGTATTAGATAGAATCCGAAGAACTTCATTAAGGAGCTAAAAAGAGTTTTTGATGTGATGCATGTTGCTGAGTCGGAGAGGGTGGAACTAGCTGCATACCAATTGAAGGGTGTTGCTAGAATCTGGTTCGACCAATGGAAAAAGAATAGGAGGATGAGGATGCGCCAGTAGTGAGTTGGGTTGTGTTTGAGAGTGCTCTTATGGGGCGTTTCTTTCCTCGTAAGTTGTGAGAGGCAAAGATAAAAGAGTTTCTCACCCTTAATCTGGAGTCTATGAGCGTTCATGAGTACAGTCTGAAGTTCACACAACTTTCCCGCTATGCTCCGGATATGGTTGCTGACATGAGGAGCTGGATGAGTTTATATGTTGCTGGTTTGTCTCGTCAGTCAGGCAAGGAAGGCAAGATAGCTATGCTGATAGGGGATATTAACCTAGCAAGTTTTATGATCCATTTACAACAAGTCGAGGAGGATAAGTTGAAGGATAGAGAAGAGTTTAAGGATACGAGAGCTAAGATAGTAGGGGACGAGTTCAAGCAGCAAAAGATTGAAGCTAACCAGTCATCCCTCCCACAGAAAAAGAAGGGACCTGCTCCATCATCTGCTAGTGCGCCTGCACCCAGATACAGAGTTGAGTATAATGGCCAGAATTCGAGGGACTTCAAGGCTAGACCAGCACAGTCTTCAGGTAGTGTGGCGCCAGGAGGTAGTTTGATTCCTGCATATGCGAGTTATGGTTGAACCCACCCGGGTAAATGTCGTGATGGCCAGACATATTGTTTTAAGTGTGGACAAGAGGGTCACTTAATGAAGGAGTACCCTAAGAGCAGGCAGGGTAGTAGAAATCTGGGCAATAGGGCCCAATGGTTATCAGTTGCTTCCCAGACAGGACGGTACCTAGAGGAGCTACTTTTGGTACTGGCTGAGGAGCAAACAACCTTTACGCAATCAACAATCGCCAAGAGCAAGAGGATTCACTAGATGTTGTCACTGGTTTTATTCAATTCATTGCTTTTGATGTGTATGCTTTGCTACACCCAAGAACGAGTTTATCTTTTGTAACTCCTTATGTTGCTATGAACTTTGATGTTATTTCTAAGCAACTTAGTGAGCTATTCCGTGTCTCTACGCCTGTTAGTGAGGCTATTATAGCAGAGAGAGAATTTATTGTGATTGTCCCGTGTTCGTCAATCACAAGAGTACCATGGCTGATTTAGTTGAGTTAGGCATGGTAGAATTTGATGTCATTCTCGGTGTGGACTGGGTTCATGCATGTTATGCGTCAGTTGATTGTAGAGATTGAGTGGTCAAGTTTCAGTTTCCGAATGAGCCAGTCATAGAGTGGAGTAGCAGTTAAGTCGTTCCTAAGGGCCGTTTCATTTCATACCTTAAGGCGAGAAAGTTAGTTTCGAAGGGTTGTATGTATCACTTAGTCCGAGTTAATGACTCTACTGTTGAGATACCTCATATCAAGTCAGTTCCTATAGTGACAGAGTTTCCAGAATTTTTTCCTAATGTCCTACCCGAAATTTCCTCCTGAAAGAGAAATATATTTTGGCATAGACCTCATTCCAGATACTCATCCTATCTCTTTTCCGCTATATAGGATGACACCAGCAGAGTTGAAACAACAGTTAAAGGGATCTGTTAGATAAGGGTTTTAATTGACCAAGTTGACTCGGAAAACAATGAAGTTTCAATGGTCTGAAGCTTATGAGGAAAACTTTCAGGAATGGATAGAGAAGTTAACTAGTGCCCCAATTTTGACCTTACCAGAAGGTACTCAAGATTTTGGGGTGTAATGTAATGAGCTAGAGTTGGCTGCTGTAGTTTTCGCTTGGAAGATATGGCGTCATTGTTGTATGGTTTTCATGTGGGTGTGTTCACTTAGAATGAGCTTAATCTCAGACAAAGAGAGAGTGGTTAAAGTTACTCAAGGGGTATGACATGATTTTTGTTTATCACCCTGGTAAGGCAAATGTTGTTGCTGATTTCTTAAGTAGGTTATCTATGGGTAGCACCGCCCGTGTTGAGGAAGAACAGAGAGAATTAGCAAGAGATGTGCACCGACTTGCACGCTTGGGAGTTAGTCTTATGGATTCCATAAGGAGGAATAGTGATGAGGAATGGGCCTGACCCATCATTAGTGCCAAACGTACAAAGATGAGAAAGACCCAGACCCTATCTTATATGAATTATAGGAAAAATGTTCATAAGCATGGATGGCTTTTGAACAAGGGGGAGATGGTGTTTTGAGGTATCAAGGTGGATTGTGGGATTGGTTTCAAGGATAATTGAGATGATTACCTATTTTACATGGTGTTGCTTACAACAACAATTATCATTCTAGCATACAAATGGCTCGTTATGAAGCTCTTTATGGCTGGAGATGTAGTTCTATTTTTGGATGGTTTGAAGTTGGTGAAGCAGGGTTGATAGATCCACATTTAGTTCATCGAGCTATGGAGAAGGTGAAAGTGATTCAAGGAAGGTTGAAAACGACACATAGTCGTCAAAAATCCTATGTTGATGTTAGGGGAAGGGCATTAGAGTTCGAAGTAGTATATTGGGTATATTTGAAAGTTTCACCTATGAAGGGAGTTATGAGGATTGTTAAGAAGGGAAACTTAGTCCCCGGTTTATTGGACCCTATCGCATAATCAAGAGGATTGGCAAGGTAGCCTATGAGTTGGAGCTACCGTAGGAGATAGCAGCAGTTCATCCGGTATTTCACATCTCCATGTTGAAGAAGTGCATGGGCGATCATTCATTGATCATACCAACTGAAAGTCTTAGGATCAAGGATAACTTATTTTATTAGGAGATTCCTATTTATATTTTATATCGCCAAGTTCGTAGGTTGAGAACGATAGACATAACATCAGTCAAGGTCCTTTGGAGGAACCAATCTATTGAGGAAGCTACCTAGGAAGATGAAGAGGACATGAAGAAGAGATATTCATATCTCTTTGAGTCCAGAGGAAATACAGATGAAGGTACTAATTTCCTTCTTAGTGTTCTTTAAGTTATAGTGGGCATGTTGCTGTTGTTGTTTGCATTATTGCTTGTTGGGCGGTTGAGTTGAGGTTACACCTTTAGCCTAATAAGAGTAACCTCATTCGAGGAGGAATGTTCTCAAGGGACAGATATTGTAACATTGTGTAAATTGAGATAACTATGAAGAAGCTTGTAATTGGAAATAGTCATTTTTGGAAAGAATTCAAAAGTCTGGAAAGTTAGTTAAGTTTGGAAAAAAATGAATTTTTGGTCAACTTCACATAGTCATAACTCCTAGCTCAGAATGAGTAAGGTGTATTTCTAGTTATGTTTGGAAAGCCCTTGGAATTATCTTTCCAACGCCACCGAGTTTGCTCGATTCTGAGTTCGTATGAGTGAGTTATGCCCTTTGGAAGATGGGTTGTTGGCACAGGGAAGTTCAGTCCAAATTTTAAAGGGTAATTTGGTATTTTACCTAACCATTTCTTTTGGTTATATAAAGGGAATAATCTGATTTTAAATCAGTTTTCCCCATAAAAAATTGAGAGTTAGGCTTTGAGAGAGAAGAGGGAAAGAAGAGGAGAAAGAGAAGAAGTAGCTAGGTTCGTCAAGATCGTCGTGGTTTTCATCTGGGGTGATCCCTATTAAGGTATGTGAGATCATTTAGTGTGGGGTTGGTTCATTCCCCCACACGCCATATTTGTTTTAATTCCGAGGAAAAGATTGGGTGTGTTTGGTTGAATTCTTTTGGTTGTGTTGTGTTGAAGTTTCTTGTTGATTTGGTTCATGTTTCCATTTGTAATTTTGCATTGAATCTATTGTATATTAAAGGTTTTTATTATTCTAAGTGCTTGGGGCTGGAACCTTTGAGGTTGAGAGGGTTTAGAGTTGGAGAAACTAAGGAGAAAAGTCAGTTTTTCGGGGAAAACGAGGTGGGGCGTCGCGCCTGCCAGCGTGCCCCAACAGGGGTTCTGAAGTTTTCCCCTTGGGGCGTCGCACCATGCAGTGCACCTCATTAGTCCCTCTGAAGTCTGAGGGCTGGCGTCCCGCGCCGCTCCGAACCCCAAGGACACCAATCCATCCCATTCTTTCCCCACTTTTTCGTACATTTTGCTTCGTAATGTACTTATGTTTTCTAGTTGTTTCCAACACTTTAAGGTACATGTAAACATCATGAACTCATCCATAAACATGTGATCATGCACCTCGAATCCATAATACAATTCGAGGAGAGTTAGGATCGAAGTCAAGTGAAGTTAGAGTCAAGCTTAGAAGTTAAGAAGCAAGTCTTTAAAGTTTTTCAAGAGTCTTTATTGAACGTTTTAACTTCATTTTAAGTCTCAAGTTTCAAGTTAAGTAAAGAGTACAGAATTTCAAGTGAAGTAAAGAGTATAGAGTTTCAATTTATGCCAAGCGTTTAGAGTCAAGTTCATTTCTAAAAAGTTATTCGGGAACTAAGTATTCCCACAGAAGTTTATAAATCTTTTCACATTTAAGCTGAGATGAAACTGAGATTTCCAAAAGAGTTCGGAGCAGTTTGGGTACTATCTCTTTTAAGAAAAGGATGAGTTTGCGAAAGAGTTTCTAAAACATGATTAGTATGACAATCGAGTATGTCATCAATGTTTAAACAGTAAGGTCTCTAGATATACCATCAATGTTTATGCATTAGGACTTCCTGAGTCATCAATGATAATATTAAAATATAATTTTGGTATGTTTTTTTTAGAAAGAGTTTTCAAGAGCAGTTACCTCTTTTAAGAGTGTAGTTTGAGCAATTATTTCAAACTAAAGAAAGAAGTTTGTTTTTAAAGCATATGAGCTAAAGTATATTTTGGGAGTAGTCTTGAGCACCGAATTGGGGACACGAGTTCATATTAACTCAACTCTCCATAGGAACCATGTAGCCAAGATGGGTTTTAATGGGTCATACATTTTAGATGATCACGTAAGTTAAGCTAGTGGATCCACTAAGTTAAGTTGTGCTATATGACGGAAAAGTATAGGACAGTCTGGCAGCGTGATGGTAAAAACGTTGTATCACCACTTAGGTTCATAGTGGTGGTTGTCGGTTAGAGAAACTCCCACAGTTGAAATTGAATGGTTCCTCAAGGGGTTCTGCTTAGTATGAATGGTGGTATGGGACTTCATTCATGCATTGCACAAGTAGACTTTGAGAAGGAACATGGTATATTTTTATGATGCAGACGCAGGTACCCAAGATAAGCATCCAGCACGCCGTTGATCCAGTTAAGCACTCCAGAGTCAGTGGTGAGCCTCCTTGCATTCCGGAGGACTCTGTTATTTCATTTTCCTAGTTTGGTTTTATTAGGATGTTGCGTGGTCTATCCCAACATCCATCTCACTGTTACAGAGACTTCATAGACAGTCAATCAGTTAGTATTGAGTCTCTCATCTATGCATGTATAAATATTCTATTTTGAGATAAGAGTTGCTTTTCGGAAAGATTTTACCATTTAGGTGGCTTTATGACCTTTTATTGCATTGAGTTATTCTGTTGAGTTAAGTTTCCGCTGAGTTAAGAAAGCTAGGCCAAGGGTTTCTTTGAGGCCAGCGATGGTCTTCGAGTGCCGGTCCCCCCCAGGGTGTAGGCTCGGGGTTTGACAAACTTGGTATCAGAGCACATAGTTACAGAGTCCTAGGGAGTCTATGAAGTCATGTCTGTAGAGTCCTAGTTATCGGTATGAAGCGCGCCACATCTATAATTAAGAGACTGCAATATTTAGAAACCACCTCATTTCTTTCACATCCATTTCGTGCATTAGAGTTTATCTCTAAAAAGTTTCCTTCTAATTCATGCTTGCACGTGTTTAAGAGGATTATGCCTCCACGAAGAGCAGTTAGAGTTCGTCCAGCTATGAGAAGTGGTAAAGAACAAGAGTTACCAAATGCCCTAGAAGTGCAAACCTAAGAAGAGATCAAATATGCTGATTTTCGTGAATCTATCCGGATGTTAAGTCAATTTCTGACCTATCATGTTGGGAAGAGAGATAATCGACACGAAGTGGTTGATACTTTAAGGATATGTGAACTCTTAAGGATGAACCCAGTAAGCTTCACAGGTTCAAGTATTAGTGAGAATCCGGAGAACTTCATTGTGGAGCTAAAAAGGGTATTTGATGTGATGCATGTTGCTGAGTCGGAGAGGGTGGAACTAGTTGCATACCTATTGAAGGGTGTTGCTAGAATCTGGTTCGACCAGAGGAAAAATAATAGGGCTGAGGATGCGCCAGTAGTGAGTTGGGTTGTGTTTGAGAGTGCTTTTATGGGGCTTTTCTTTCCTCGTGAGTTGCGAGAGGCAAAGGTAAAAGAGTTTCTCAACCTTAATCCGGAGTCTGTGAGCGTTCATGAGTACCGTCTGAAGTTCACACAACTTTCCCGCTATGCTCCGGAGATGGTTGCTGACATGAGGAATAGGATGAGTTTATATGTTACTGGTTTGTCTCGTCCGTCAGGCAAGGAAGGCAAGGCAGCTATGCTGATTGGGGATATTAACCTAGAAAGATTTATGATCCATGTACAACAAGTTGAGGAGGATAAGTTGAAGGATAGAGAAGACTTAAAGGATAAGAGAGCTAAGATAGTAGGGGACGAGTTCAGGCAGCAAAAGAATGATGCTAACCAGTCATCCCTCCAACAGAAAAAAAAGGGACCTGCTCCACCAGCTGCTAGTGCACCTGCACCCAGATACAGAGGTGAGTATAATGGCCAGAATTCGAGTGACTTCAAGGCTAGACCATCACAATCTTGAGGTAGTGTGGCGCCATGAGGTAGTTTGATTCCTCCATGTGCTAGGTGTGGTAGAACCCGCCCGAGTAAATGTTGTGATGGCCAGACACGTTGTTTTAAGTGTGGACAAGAGGGTCACTTCGTGAAGGAGTGTCCTAAGAGCAGGCAGGGTAGTAGAAATCTGGGCAATAGGGCCCAATGGTTATCAGTTGCTCCCCCAGACAAGACGGTACCTAGAGGAGCTACTTTTGGTACTGGCAGAGGAGCAAATAGCCTTTACGCAATCAACAGTCGCCAAGAGCAAGAGGATTCACTAGATGTTGTCACTGGTATTATTCAAGTCATTGCTTTTGATATGTATGCTTTGTTAGACCCAAGAACGAGTTTATATTTTGTAACTCCTTATGTTGCTATGAACTTTGATGTTATTTCTAAGCAACTTAGTGAGTTATTCAGTGTCTCTACGCCTATTGGTGACGCTATTCTAGCAGAGAGAAATAGTTTATTGTGATTGTCCCGTGTTCGTCAATCACAAGAGTACCATGGCTGATTTAGTTGAATTAGGCATGGTAGAATTTGATGTCATTCTCGGTGTGGACTACCTTCATGCATGTTATGCCTCAGTTGATTGTAGAGCTCGAGTGGTCAAGTTTCAGTTTCCGAATGACCCAGTCATAGAGTGGAGTAGCAGTTAAGTCGTGCCAAAGGGTCATTTCATTTCGTACCTTAAGCCGAGAAAGTTAGTTCCCAAAGGTTGTATCTATCACTTAGTCCAGGTTAATGACTCTACTGTTGAGCTACCTCATATCCAGTCAGTTCTTATAGTGAGATAGTTTCCAGAAGTTTTTCCTGATGTCCTACCCAAAATTTCCTCCTGAGAGAGAAATAGATTTCGGCATAGACCTCATTCCAGATACTCATCCTATCTCTTTTTTGCCATATAGGATGACACCAACAGAGTTGAAACAACAGTTAAAGGGATCTGTTAGATAAGGGTTTTAATTAACCAGGTTGACTTGAAAAATAACGAAGTTTCAACGGTCTGAAGCTTATGAGGAAAACTTTCAGGAGTGGAAAGAGAAGTTAACTACTTCCCTAATTTTGACCTTACCAGAAGGTACTCAAGATTTTAGGGTGTAATGTAATGAGCTAGAGTTGGCTGCTGTAGTTTTCTCTTGGAAGATATGGCGTCATTGTTGTATGGTGTTCATGTGGGTGTGTTCACTTAGAATGAGCTTAATCTCAGATAGAGAGAGAATGGTTAAAGTTAGTCAAGGGTTATGACATGAGTTTTGTTTATCACCCTGGTAAGGCAAATGTTGTTCCTGATTCCTTAAGCAGGTTATCTACGGGTAGCACCGCCCGTGTTGAGGAAGAACAGAGAGAATTAGCAAGAGATGTACACCAACTTGCACGCCTGGGAGGTAGTCTTTTGGATTCCACAAGGAGGAATAGTGATGATGAATGGGCCTGACCCATCATTAGCGCCCGAAGTAAAAAGATGAGAAAGACCCAGACGCTATCTTATATGAATTACAGGCAAAATGTTCATAAGCAGGGATGGCTTTTGAACAAGGAGGAGATGTTGTTTTGAGGTATCAAGGTGGATTGTGGGATTGGTTTCAAGGATAATTGAGATGATTACCTATCTTACATGGAGTTGCTTACAACAACAATTATCATTCTAGCATCCAAATGGCTCGTTATGAAGCTCTTTATGGCTGGAGATGTAGATCTCTTCTTGGATAGTTTGAAGTTGGTGAAGCAGGGTTGATAGATCTATATTTAGTTCATCGAGCTATGGAGAAGGTGAAAGTGATTCAAGGAAGGTTGAAAATGGCACAGAGCCGTCAAAAATCCTATACTGATGTTGGGGGAAGGGCGTTAGTGTTCGAAGTAGATGATTGGGTATATTTGAATTATTCAACCAAGAAGGGAGTTATGAGGATTGGTAAGAAGGGGAAACTTAGTCCCCGATTTATTGGAGCTACCACAAGAGCTAGCAGCGGTTCATTCAGTTTTTCACATCTCCATGTTTAAGAAGTGCATGGCCGATCCATCGTTGATCATACCAACTGAAAGTCTTAGGATCAAGGATATTTTATCTTATGAGGAGATTCCATTTAGATTTTAGATTGCCAGGTTTGCAGGTTGAGAACGAAAGACGTACCATCAGTCAAGGTCCTTTGGAGGAACCAAGTTGTTGAGGAAGCTACCTAGGAAGCTGAAGAGGACATTAAGAAGAGATATCCAAATCTCTTTGAGTCCGGAGAAAATGCAAATGAAGGTACTAATTTCCTTCTTAGTGTTCTTTAAGTTATAGTGGGCATGATGTTGTTGTTGTTTGCATTATTGCTTGTTGGGCCGTTGAGTTGACGTTACACCTTTAGCCTAGTAAGAGTACCCTTATTCGAGGAGGAATGTTCCCAAGGGGCAGATATTGTAACATCGTGTAAATTGAAATAACTATGACGAAGCTTGTAATTGGAAAGAATTCAAAAATCTGGAAATTTAGTTAAGTATGGAAAAAAATGAGTTTTTGGTCAACTTCACACAGTCATAACTCCTATATCAGGATGATTTAGGTGTATTTCCAGTTATTTTTCGAAAGCCCTTGGAATTATCTTTCCAACGCCGCCGAGTTTGCTCGATTCCGAGGTCGTATGAGTGAGTTATGCCCTTTGGAAGTTGGGCTGTTGGCACAGGGAAGTTCAGTCCGAATTTTAAAGGGTAATTTGTTCTTTTACCTAACCATTTATTTTGGTTATATAAAGGGAATTATCTGATTTTAAATTAGTTTTCCCCTTAAAAAAATTGAGAGTTAGGGTTTGAGAGAGAAGTGGGAAAGAAGAGGAGAAAGAGAAGAAGAAGCAAGGTTCGTCAAGATCATCGTGGTTTTCATCGGGGATGATCCCTATTAAGGTATGTGAGATCATTTAGTGTGGGGTTGGTTCAATCCCCCACAGGCCATATTTGTTTTAATTCCGAGGAAAAGATTGGGTGTGTTTGGTTGAATTCTTGTGGTTGTGTTGTGTTGAAGTTTCTTGTTGATTTGGTTCATGTTTCCGGTTGTAATTCTGAGTTGAATCTATTGTATACTAAGGGTTTTTTATGATTCTAAGTGTTTGGGGATGGAACCTTTGAGGTTGAGAGGGTTTAGAGTTGGAGAAACTAAGGAGAAAAGTAGGTTTTTCGGGGAAAACAGGGTGGGGCGTCGCGCCTGCTAGCGCGCCCCAACGGGGGTTCTGAAGTTTTGCCCTAGGGGCGGCGCACCATGCATTGCGCCCCATCAATCCCTCTGAAGTCTAAGGGTTGGAGCCCCGCGCCTCCTAGAGCGCCAAGGACGCCAATTCTTCCCATTCTTTCCCCACTTTTTCGTACGTTTTCCTGGGTAAGGTACCTATGTTTTCTAGTTGTTTCCAACACATTAAGGTACGTCTAAACATCATGAACTCATCCATACACATGTGATCATGCACCTCAAATCCATAATCCAATTCGAGGAGAGTTAGGATCGAAGTCAAGTGAAGTTAGAGTCAATCTTAGAAGTTAAAAAGCAAGTCTTTAAAGTTTTTCGAGAGTCTTTATAGAACGTTCTAACTTCATTTTAAGGCTCAAGTTTCAAGTTAAGTAAAGAGTATAGAGTTTCAAATTAAGTAAAGAGTATAGAGTTTCAATTTAAGCCAAGAGTATAGAGTCAAGTTCATTTCTCAAAAGTCATTCGGGAACTATGTATTCCCACAGAAGTTTATAAATGTTTTCACATTTAGGTTGAGATGAAATTGAGATTTCCAAAAGAGTTTTGAGCAGTTTGAGTACTATCTCTTTTAAGAAAAGGATGAGTTTGCGAAAGAGTTTCTAAAACATAATTAGTATGACAATCGAGTATGTCATCAATGTTTAAACAGTATGGTCTCTAGATATACCATCAATCTTTATGCAGTATGACTTCCCGAGTCATCAATGATGATATTAAAATATGATTTTGATATGTCTTTTTTAGAAAGAGTTTTCAAGAGCAATTACCTCTTTTAAGAGGGTAGTTTAAGCAATTATTTCAAACTAAAGAAAGAAGTATTTTTTTAAAGCGTATGAGCTAAAGTATATTTTGGGAGTAGTCTTGAGTGCCGAATTGGGGACATGAGTTCATATTAACTCAACTCTCCATAGGAACCATGTAGCCAACATGCGTTTTAATGGGTCATATTGTGTAGATGATCATATAAGCTAAGCTAGTGGATCCACTAAGTTAAGTAGTTGTATATGACTGAAAATTATAGGACATACTGGCAGCGTGATGGTAAAAATGTTGTATCACCACTTAGGTTCATAGTGGTGGTTGTCGGTTAGAGAAACTCCCACTGTAGAAATTGCATGGTTCCTCAAGGGGTTCTGCTTAGTATGAATGGTGGTATGGGACTTCATTCATGGATTGCACAAGTAGACTTTGAGAAGGAACATGGTATTTTTTTATGATGCAGACGCAGGTACCCAGGATAAGCATCCAGCACGCCGTTGATCCATTTGAGCACTCCACAGTCAGTGTTGAGCCTCCTTGCATTCCGGAGGACTCTGTTATTTCGTTTTCTTAGTTTGGTTTTACTAGGATGTTGCGGGGTCTGTCCCAACATCCATGTCAGTGTTATAGAGGTTTAATAGACAGTCAGTCAGTTTGTATTGAGTCTCTCATCTATGTATGTATAAATATTCTCTTTTTAGACACGAGTTGCTTTTCGGCCAGATTTTACCATTTAGGTGGCTTTATGACCTGTTATTGCATTGAGTTATTCTGTTGATTTAAGTTTCCGCTAAGTTAAGATAGCCATGCCAAGGGTTCACTTGGTGCCAGCAATTGTCATCGAGTGCCGGTCCCCTAGGTTATAGTCTCGGGGCGTGACAAATTTGGTATCAGAGCACAGAGTTACAGAATCCTAGGGAGTCTATGAAGCCGTGTCTGTAGAGTCCTAGTTATCGGTGTGAAGCGCGCCACATCTATAATTAGGAAACTGCAATATTTAGGAACTATCTCATTTCTTTCCGATCCATTTCGTGCGTTAGAGTTTATCTCTAAAAAGTTTCCTTCTAATTCGTGCTTGCACGTGTTTTCAGAGGATTATGCCTCCACGAAGAGTTGTCATAGTTCATCCAGCTATGAGGAGTGGTAAAGAACAAGAGTTACCAAATGCCCTAGAAGTACAAACCTAAGAAGAGATCAAATATGCTGATTTTCGTGACGCTATCCGGATGTTCAGTCAAGTTGCGACCTATCATGTTGGGCAGAGAGATAATCGACACCAAGTGGTTGATACTTCAAGGATCCATGAACTCTTAAGGATGAACCCAACAAGCTTCACAGGTTCAAGTATTAGTGAGAATTCGGAGAACTTCATTGAGGAGCTAAAAAGGGTATTTGATGTGATGCATGTTGCTGAGTCGGAGAGGGTGGAATTAGCTGCATACCAATTGAAGGGTGTTGCTAGAATCTGGTTCGACCAATGGAAAAGGAATAAGGCTGAGGATGTGCCAGTAGTGAGTTGGGTTGTGTTTGAAAGTGCTCTTACAGGGAGTTTCTTTCCTCGTGAGTTGTGAGAGGCAAAGATAAAAGAGTTTCTCACCCTTAATCCGGAGTCTATGAGCGTTCATGAGTACAGTCTGAAATTCACACAACTTTCCCGCTATGCTTCAGAGATGGTTGCTGACATGAGGAGTAGGATGAGTTTATATGTTGCTGGTTTGTCTCGTCAGTCAGGCAAGGAAGGCAAGGAAGCTATGCTAATTGGGGAAATTAACCTAGCAAGATTTATGATCCATGTACAACAATTTGTGGAGGATAAGTTGAAGGATAGAGAAGACTTTAAGGATAAGAGAGCTAAGATAGTATGGGACGAGTTCAGGCAGCAAAAGAATGATGCTAACCAGTCATCCCTCCCACAGAAAAAGAAGGGACCTGCTCCACCATCTGCTAGTGCGCCTGAACCCAGATGCAGTGGTGACTATAATGGCCAGATTTCGAAGGACTTCAAGGATAGACCAGCACAGTCTTTAGGTAGTGTGGCGCCAGGAGGGAGTTTCATTCATGCATGTGCTAGGTGTGGTAAAACCCACCCGGGTAAATGTCATGATGGTAGACATGTTGTTTTAAGTGTGGACAAGAGGGTCACTTCGTGAATGAGTGCCCTAAAAGTAGAATTTGATGTCATTCTCGGTGTGGACTTGCTTCATGCATGTTATGCATTAGTTGATTATAGAGCTCGAGTGGTCAAGTTTCAATTTTTGAATGAGCCAGTCATAGAGTGGAGTAGCAGTTAAGTCGTGCCAAAGGGTCATTTCATTTCGTACCTTAAGTCGAGAAAGTTAGTTTCGAAGGGTTGTATCTATCACTTAGTCCTAGTTAATGACTCTACTGTTGAGCTACTTCATATATTGTCAGTTCCTATAGTGAGAGAGTTTCCAGAAGTTTTTCCTAATGTCCTACCCGAAATTTCCTCCTGAGAGAGAAAGAGATTTCGGCATAGACCTCATTCCAGATACTTATCCTATCTCTTTTCCGCCATATAGGATGACACCAGTAGAGTTGAAACAACAGTTAAAGGGATCTGTTAGATAAGGGTTTTAATTAACCAGGTTGACTTGAAAAATAACGAAGTTTCAACAGTCTGAAGCTTATGAGGAAAACTTTCAGGAGTGGAAAGAGAAGTTAACTACTGCCCCAATTTTGACCTTACCAGAAGGTACTCAAGATTTTAGGGTGTAATGTAATGAGTTAGAGTTGGCTGCTGTAGTTTTCCCTTGGAAGATATGGCGTCATTGTTGTATGGTGTTCATGTGGGTGTGTTCACTTAGAATGAGCTTAATCTCAGACAGAGAGAGAGTGGTTAAAGTTACTTAAGGGTTATGACATGAGTTTTGTGTATCACCCTGGTAAGGCAAGAGATGTGCACCAACATGCACGCCTGGGAGTTAGTCTTTTGGATTCCACAAGGAGGAATAGTGATGATGAATTGGCCTTACCCATCATTAGTGCCAGAAGTAAAAAGATGACAAAGACCCAGATGCTATCTTATTTGAATTACAGGCAAAATGTTCATAAGCAGGAATGGCATCTGAACAAGGGGGAGATGGTAGTTTGAGGTATCAAGGTGGATTGTGGGATTGGTTTCAAGGATAATTGAGATGATTACCTACGTTACATGGAGTTGCTTACAACAACAATTATCATTCAAGCATCAAAATGGCTCGTTATGAAGCTCTTTATGCCTGGAGATGTAGATCTCTTTTTGGATGGTTTGAAGTTGGTGAAGCAGGGTTGATAGATCCAGATTTAGTTCATCGAGCTATGGAGAAGGTGAAAGTGATTCAAGGAAGGTTGAAAATGGCACAGAGTCGTCAAATATCCTATACTAATGTTAGGGAAAGGGCGTTAGAGTTCGAAGTAGATGATTGGGTATATTTGAAAGTTTCACCCATGAAGGGAGTTATGAGGATTGGTAAGAAGGGGAAACTTAGTCCCCGGTTTATTGGACCGTATCGCATAGTCAAGAGGATTGGCAATGTAGCCTATGAGTTGGAGCTACCACAGGAGCTAGCAGCGGTTCATCTGGTATTTCACATCTCTATGTTGAAGAAGTGCATGGGCGATCCTTCGCTGATCATACCAACTGAAAGTCTTAGGATCAAGGATATCTTATCTTATGAGGAGATTCCTGTTTAGATTTTAGATCGCCAAGTTCGCAGGTAGAGAACGAAAGACGTAGCATCAGTCAAGGTCTTTTGGAGGAACCAAGTTGTTGAGGAAGCTACCTAGGAAGCTGAAGAGGACATTAAGAAGAGATATCAATATCTCTTTGAGTCCGGAGGAAATGCAGATGAGGTACTAATTTCCTTCTTAGTGTTCTTTAAGTTATATTGGGAATGTTGTTGTTGTTATCTGCATTATTGCTTGTTGGGCGGTTGAGTTGAGGTTACACCTTTAGCCTAGTAAGAGTAACCTCATTCGAGGAGGAATGTTCCCAAGGGGCAGATATTTTAGCATCGTGTAAATTGAAATAACTATGAAGAAACTTGTAATTGGAAATAGTCATTTTTGGAAAGAATTCAAAACTCTGGAAATTTAGTTATGTATGGAAAAAAAATGATTTTTTGGTCAACTTCAAATAGTAATAAATCCTAGATCAGGATGAGTTAGGTGTATTTTAATTTAGTTATGTTTGGAAAGCCCTTGGAATTATCTTTCCAACGCCGTCGAGTTTGGCTGATTCTGAGTTCGTATGAGTGAGTTATGCCCTTTGGAAGTTGGGTTGTTGGCACAGGGAAGTTCAATCCGAATTTTAAAGGGTAATTTGGTCTTTTACCTAACCATTTCTTTTGGTTATATAAAGGGAATAACCTAATTTTAAATCAGTTTTCCCCTTAAAAAATTTAGAGTTAGGGTTTGAGAGAGAAGAGGGAAAGAAGAGGAGAAAGAGAAGAAGAAGCTAGGTTCGTCAAGATCGTCGTGGTTTTCATCTGGGGTAATCCCTATTAAGGTATGTGAGATCATTTAGTGTGGGGTTGTTTCAATCCCCCACACGCCATATTTGTTTTAATTCTGAGGAAAAGATTGGGTGTCTTTGGTTGAATTCTTGTGGTTGTGTTGTGTTGAACTTTCTTATTGATTTGGTTCATGTTTCCGGTTGTAATTCTAAGTTGAATCTATTGTATACTAAGTGGTTTTTATGATTCTAAGTGTTTGGGGATGGAACCTTTGAGGTTAAGAGGATTTAGAGTTGGAGAAACTAAGGAGAAAAGTCGGTTTTTCGGGGAAAACGGAGTGGGTCGTTGCGCCTGCCTGCTTGCCCCAATAGGGGTTCTGAAGTTTTCCCCTTGGGCCGGCACACCATGCAGTGCACCCCATCAGTCCCTCTGAAGTCTGAGGGCTGGCGTCCCGCGTCGCTCAAAGCCCCAAGGACGCCAATTCATCCTATTCTTTCCCCACTTTTTCGTACATTTTTCTTGGTAATGTACTTATGTTTTCTAGTTGTTTCCAACACTTTAAGGTACATCTAAACATCACGAACTCATCCGTAAACATGTGATCATGCACCTCGAATCCATAATACAATTCGAGGAGAGTTAGGATCGAAGTCAAGTGAAGTTAGAATCAAGCTTAGAAGTTAAGAAACAAGTCTTTAAAGTTTTTAAGAGTCTTTATTGAACGTTTTAACTTCATTTTAAGGCTCAAGTTTCAAGTTAAGTAAATAGTACAGAGTTTCAAGTTAAGTAAAGAGTATAGAGTTTCAATTTAAGCCAAGAGTATAGAGTCAAGTTCATTTCTGAAAAGTTATTCGGGAACTAAGTATTTCCACAGAAGTTTATAAATGTTTTCACATTTAAGATGAGATGAAATTGAGATTTCCAAAAGAGTTTGGAGCAGTTTGGGTTCTATCTCTTCTAAGAAAAGGATGAGTTTGCGAAAGAGTTTATAAAACATGATTAGTATGGTCTCTAGATATGTCATCAATGTTTAAATAGTAAGGTCTCTAGATATACCATCAATGTTTATGCAGTATGACTTCTCGAGTCATCAATGATCATATTAAAATATGATTTTGATATGTTTTTTTTAGAAAGAGTTTTCAAGAGCAATTACCTCTTTTAAGAGTGTAGTTTGAGCAATTTTTTCAAACTAAAGAAAGAAGTTTGTTTTTAAAGCATATGAACTAAAGTATATTTTGGGAGTAGTCTTGAGAACCGAATTGGAGACACGAGTTCATATTAACTTAACTCTGCATAGGAACCGTGTAGCCAACATAGGTTTTAACGGGTCATACTTTTTAGACGATCACGTAATTTAAGCTAGTGGATCCACTAAGTTAAGTAGTTCTATATGACGGTAAAGTATAGGACAGTCTGGCAGCATGATGGTAAAAACGTTGTATCACCACTTAGGTTCATAGTGGTGGTTGTCGGTTAGAGAAACTCCCACAGTTGAAATTGAATGGTTCCTCAAGGGGTTCTGCTTAGTATGAATAGTGGTATGGGACTTCATTCATGCATTGCACAAGTAGACTTTGAGAAGGAACATGGTATATTTTTATGATGCAGACGCATGTACCCATGATAAGCATCCAGCACGCCGTTGATCCAGTTGAGCACTCCAGAGTTAGTGGTGAGCCTCCTTGCATTTCAGAGGACTTTGTTATTTCATTTTCCTAGTTTTGTTTTATTAGGATGTTGTGGGGTCTGTCCCAACATCCATCTCAATGTTATAGAGACTTCATAGATAGTCAGTCAGTTAGTATTGAGTCTCTCATCTATGCATGTATAAATATTCTACTTCGAGACACGAGTTGCTTTTCGGCCAGATTTTACCATATAGCTGGCTTTATGACCTTTTATTGCATTGAGTTATTCTGTTGATTTAAGTTTCCGCTGAGTTAAGAAAGCCAGGTCATAGTTCGCTTGAGGCTAGCAATTGTCTTCGAGTGCCGGTCCCCCCAGGGTGTAGGCTCGGGGCTTGACAAACTTGGTACAGAGCACAGAGTTACAGAGTCCTAGGGAGTCTATGAAGCCGTGTTTGTAGAGTCCTAGTTATCGGTGTGAAGCGCTCCACATCTATAATTAGTAGACTGCAATATTTAGGAACTATGTCATTTCCTTCACATCCATTTCGTGCGTTAGAGTTTATGTCTTAAAAGTTTCCTCCTAATTCGTGCTTGCACGTGTTTCAGAGGATTATGCCTCCACGAAGAGCAGTCAGAGTTCGTCCAGCTATGAGGAGTGGTAAAGAACAAGAGTTACCAAATGCCCTAGAAGTGCAAACCTAAGAAGAGATAAAATATGCTGATTTTCGTGAAGCTATCCGAATGTTAAGTCAAGTTGCGACCTATCATGTTGGGCAGAGAGATAATCGACACCAAGTGGTTGATACATCAAGGATCCGTGAACTATTAAGGATGAACCCAACAAGCTTCACAGGTTCAAGTATTAGTGAGAATCCGGAGAACTTCATTGAGGAGCTAAAAAAAGTATTTGATGTGATGCATGTTGCTGAGTCGGAGAGGGTGGAACTAGCTGCATACCAATTGAAGGGTGTTGCTAGAATCTGGTGCGATGAATGGAATATTCAAAGCTTTTCAGTAAGTAAGATTGATGGATTTGGAAGCAAGTGAAAGAACTAGTTGCATAGATATAGATGTAGAGAAAGTCCTTTCTCTGAGGACAGTGATATTAGGGTTTAAAGAATAGGGCTGAGGGTGCGCCTGTAGTGAGCTGGGTTGTGTTTGAGAGTGCTCTTATGGGGGTTTTTACATCGTGAGTTGCGAGACGCAAAGATAAAATAGTTTCTCCCCCTTAATCTGGAGTCTATGAGCGTTCATGAGTACAGTCTGAAGTTCACACAACTTTCCCGCTATGCTCCGGATATGGTTGCTGACATGAGGAGCTGGATAAGTTTATATGTTGCTAGTTTGTCTCGTCAGTCAGGCAAGGAAGGCAAGACAGCTATGCTGATAGGGGATATTAACCAAGCAAGATTTATGATCCGTTTACAACAAGTCGAGGAGGATAAGTTGAACGATAGAGAAGAGTTTAAGGATAGGAGAGCTAAGATAGTAGGGGACAAGTTCAGAAAGCAAAAGAATGATGCTAACCAGTCATCCCTCCCACAGAAAAAGAGGGGACCTGCTCCAGCATCTGCTAGTGCGCCTGCACCCAGATACAGAGTTGAGTATAATGGCCAGAATTCGAGGGACTTCAAGGCTAGACCAGCACAGTCTTCAGGTAGTGTGGCGCCAGGAGGTAGTTTGATTCCTACATGTGCGAGTTATGGTAGAACCCACCCGGGTAAATGACGTGATGGCCAGACATGTTGTTTTAAGTGTGGACAAGAGGGTCACTTAGTGAAGGAGTACCCTAAGAGAAGGCAGGGTTGTTGAAATCTGGGCAATAGGGCCCAATGGTTATCAGTTGCTTCCCCAGACAGGACGGTACCTAGAGGAGCTACTTTTGGTACTGGCGGAGGAGCAAACAACCTTTACGCAATCAACAGTCGCCAAGAGCAAGAGGATTCACCAGATGATGTCACTGGTGTTATTCAATTCATTCCTTTTGATGTGTATGCTTTGCTAGACCCAAGAACGAGTTTATCTTTTGTAACTCATTATTTTGCCATGAACTTTGATGTTATTTCTAAGCAACTTAGTGAGCTATTCCGTGTCTATACTCCTGTTGGTGAGGCTATTATAGCAGAGAGAGAGTTTATTGTTATAGTCCCGTGTTCGTCAATCACAAGAGTACCATGGCTGATTTAGTTGAGTTAGGCATGGTAGAATTTGATGTCATTCTCCGTGTGGACTGGCTTCATGCTTTTTATGCCTCAGTTGATTGTAGAGTTTGAGTGGTCAAGTTTCAGTTTCCGAATGAACCAGTCACAGAGTAGAGTAGCAGTTAAGTCGTGCCTAAGGGTTGTTTCATTTCATACCTTAAGGCGGGAAAGTTAGTTTCGAAGGGTTGTAACTATAACTTAGTCCAAATTAATGACTCTACTGTTGAGGTACCTTATATCCAGTCAGTTCCTATAGTGAAAGAGTTTCCAGAATATTTTCCTGATGTCCTACCCGAAATTTCCTCCTGAGAGAGAAATAGATTTCGGCATAGACCTCATCCCAAATACTCATCCTATCTCTTTTCCGCCATATAGGATGACACCAGCAGAGTTGAAACAACAGTTAAAGGGATCTGTTAGATAAGGGTTTTAATTAACCAGGCTGACTCGGAAAACAACGAAGTTTCAACGGTTTGAAGCTTATGAGGAAAACTTTCAGGAATGGAAAGAGAAGTTAACTACAGCCCCAATTTTGACCTTACCAGAAGGTACTCAAGATTTTGAGGTGTAATGTAATGAGCTAGAGTTGGCTGCTGTAGTTTTCGCTTGAAAGTTATGGCATCATTGTTGTATGGTGTTCATGTGGGTGTGTTCACTTAGAATGGGATTAATCTCAAACAGAGAGAGAGTGGTTAAAGTTACTCAAGGGTTATGACATGAGTTTACTTTATCCCCCTGGTAAGGCAAATGTTGTTGCTGATTCCTTAAGCAGGTTATCTATGGGTAGCACCGCCCATGTTAAGGAAGAACAGAGAGAATTAGTAAGAGATGTGCACCGACTTGCACGCTTGGGAGTTAGTCTTATGGATTCCACAAGGAGGAATACTAATGATGAATGGGCCTGACCTATCATTAGTGCCAAAAGTACAAAGATGAGAAAGACCCAAACCCTATCTTATTTGAATTACAGGCAAAATGTTCATAAGCAGGGATGGCTTTTGAACAAGGGGGAGATGGTGTGTTTAGGTATCAAGGTGGATTGTGGGATTGGTTTCAAGGATAATTGAGATGATTACCTATCTTACATGGAGTTGCTTACAGCAACAATTATCATTCTAGCATACAAATGGCTCGTTATGAAGTTCTTTATGGCTGGAGATGTAGTTCTCTTTTTGGATGGTTTGAAGTTGGTGAAGCAGGGTTGATAGATCCAGATTTAGTTCATCGAGCTATGGAGAAGGTGAAAGTGATTCAAGTAAGGTTGAAAACGGCACAAAGTCGTCAAAAATCCTATGCTGATGTTAGGGGAAGAGCGTTAGAGTTTGAAGTAGAATATTGGGTATATTTGAAAGTTTTACCCATGAAGGGAGTTATGAGGATTGGTAAGAAGGGGAAACTTAGTCCACGGTTTATTGGACCGTATCGCATAGTCAAGAGGATTGGCAAGGTAGCCTATAAGTTGGAGCTACCGTAGGAGCTAGCAGCGGTTCATCCGGTATTTCACATCTCCATGTTGAAGAAGTGCATGGCCGATCATTCATTAATCATACCAACTGAAAGTCTTAGGATCAAGGATAGCTTATCTTATCAGTAGATTCCTATTTAGATTTTAGATCGCCAAGTTCGCAGGTTGAGAACGATAGACGTAGCATCAGTTAAGGTCCTTTGGAGGAACCAACTTGTTGAGGAAGCTACCTAGGAAGATGAAGACGACATGAAGAAGAGATATCCATATCTCTTTGAGTCCGGAGGAAATGCAGATGAAGGTACTAATTTCCTTCTTAGTGTTCTTTAAGTTATAATGGGCATGTTGTTGTTGTTGTTTGCATTATAGCTTGTTGGGCGGTTGAGTTGAGGTTACACCTTTAGCCTAGTAAAAGTAAACTCATTCGAGGAGGAATGTTCTCAAGGGGCAGATATTGTAACATCATGTAAATTTTGATAACTATGAAGAAGCTTGTAATTGGAAATAGTCATTTTTGGAAAGAATTCAAAAGTCTCGAAATTTAGTTAAGTTTGGAAAAAAATGAATTTTTGGTCAACTTCACACAGCCATAACTCCTAGCTCAGGAAGATTTAAGTGTATTTCCAGTTAGGTTTGGAAAGCCCTTGGAATTATCTTTCCAACGCCTCCGAGTTTGCTCGATTCTGAGTTCGTATGAATGAGTTATGCCCTTTTGAAGATGGGTTGTTGGCACTGGGAAGTTCAGTACAAATTTTAAAGGGTAATTTGTTCTTTTACCTAACCATTTCTTTTGGTTATATAAAGGGAATAATCTGATTTTAAATCAGTTTTCCCCATAAAAAATTGAGAGTTAGGGTTTGAGAGAGAATAGGGAAAGAAGACGAGAAAGAGAAGAAGAAGCTAGATTCGTCAAGATCGTCGTCGTTTTCATCTGGGTTGATCCCTATTAAGGTATGTGAGATCATTTAGTGTTGGGTTGGTTCAATCCCCAACACACCATACTTGTTTTAATTCCGAGGAAAAGATTAGGTGTGTTTGGTTGAATTCCTGTGGTTGTGTTGTGTTGAAGTTTCTTGTTGATTTGGTTCATGTTTCCGGTTGTAATTCTGCGTTGAATCTATTGTATATTAAGGGTTTTTTATTATTCTATGTGTTTGGGGCTGGAACCTTTGAGGTTGAGAGGGTTTAGAGTTGGAGAAACTAAGGATAAAAGTCAGTTTTTCGAGGAAAACGGGGTGGGTCGTCGCGCCTGCCAGCGTGCCCCAACAGGGGTTCTCAAGTTTTCCCCTTGGGGCGGTGCGCCATGTAGTGCACCCCTTTAGTCCCTCTGATGTCTGAGGGATGGCGTCCCGCGTTGCTCAGAGCCCCAAGGACGCCAATTCATCCCATTCTTTCCCCACTTTTTCGTACATTTTTCTTGGTAATGTACTTATGTTTTCTAGTTGTTTCCAACACTTTAAGGTATATGTAAACATCACGAACTCATCCATAAACATGTGATCATGCACCTCGAATCCATAATACAATTCGAGGAGAGTTAGGATCGAAGTCAAGTGAAGTTAGAGTCAAGCTTAGAAGTTAAGAAACAAATCTTTAAAGTTTTTCAAGAGTCTTTATTGAACATTTTAACTTCATTTTAAGGCTCAAGTTTAAAGTTAAGTAAAGAGTATAGAGTTTCAATTTAAGCCAAGCGTATAGAGTGAAGTTCATTTCTCAAAAGTTATTCGGGAACTAGGTATTCCCACAGAAGTTTATAAATCTTTTCACATTTAAGATGAGATGAAACTGAGATTTCCAAAAGAGTTTGGACCAGTCTGGGTACTATCTCATATAAGAAAAGGATGAGTTTGCCAAAGAGTTTATAAAACATGATTAGTATGACAATCGAGTATGTCTTCAATGTTTTAAATCGAATTTTAAAGGGTAATTTGATCTTTTCCCTAACAATTTCTTTTGGCTATATAAAGGGAATAATCTGATTTTAAATCAGTTTTCCCCTTAAAAAATTGAGAGTTAGGGTTTGAGAGAGAAGAGAAAGAGAAGAAGAAGCTAGGTTCGTCGTGGTATTCATCGGGGGTGATCCCTATTAAGGTATGTGAGATCATTTAGTGTGGGGTTGGTTCAATCACCAACACGCCATACTTGTTTTAATTCCGAGGAAAAGATTAGGTGTGCTTGGTTGAATTCTTGTGGTTGTGTTGTGTTGAAGTTTCTTGTTGATTTGGTTCATGTTTCCGGTTGTAATTTTGCGTTGAATCTATTGTATATTAAGGGGTTTTTATTATTCTATGTGTTTGGGGCTGGAACCTTTGAGGTTGAGAGGGTTTAGAGTTGGAGAAACTAAGGAGAAAAGTCGGTTTTTCGAGGAAAACGGGGTGGGTCATCGCGCCTACCAGCGTGCCCCAACAGGGGTTCTGAAGTTTTCCCCTTGGGGCGGTGCGCCATGCAGTGCACCCCTTTAGTCCCTCTGAAGTCTGAGGGATGGCGTCCCGCGTTGCTCAGAGCCCCAAGGACGCCAATTCATCCCATTATTTCCCCACTTTTTTGTACATTTTTCTTGGTAATGTCCTTATGTTTTCTAGTTGTTTCCAACACTTTAAGGTACATGTAAACATCACGAACTCATCCATAAACATGTGATCATGCACCTCGAATCCATAATACAATTCGAGGAGAGTTAGGATCGAAGTCAAGTGAAGTTAGAGTCAACCTTAGAAGTTAAGAAACAAATCTTTAAAGTTTTTCAAGAGTCTTTATTGAACATTTTAACTTCATTTTAAGGCTCAAGTTTCAAGTTAAGTAAAGAGTACAAAGTTTCAAGTTAAGTAAAGAGTATAGAGTTTCAATTTAAGCCAAGCGTATAGAGTGAAGTTCATTTCTCAAAAGTTATTCGGGAACTAGGTATTCCCACAGAAGTTTATAAATCTTTTCACATTTAAGATGAGATGAAACTGAGATTTCCAAAAGAGTTTGGACCAGTTTGGGTACTATCTCTTTTAAGAAAAGGATGAGTTTGCGAAAGAGTTTATAAAACATGATTAGTATGACAATCGAGTATGTCTTCAATGTTTTAAATCGAATTTTAAAGGGTAATTTGATCTTTTCCCTAACCATTTCTTTTGGTTATATAAAGGGAATAATCTGATTTTAAATCAGTTTTCCCCTTTAAAAAATTGAGAGTTAGGGTTTGAGAAAGAAGAGAAAGAGAAGAAGAAGCTAGGTTCATCAAGATCGTCGTGGTATTCATCGGGGGTGATCCCTATTAAGGTATGTGAGATCATTTAGTGTGGGGTTGGTTCAATCCCCCACACTCCATATTTGTTTTAATTCCGAGGAAAAGATTGGGTGTGTTTGGTTGAATTCTTGGGGTTCTGCTGTGTTGAAGTTTCTTGTTAATTTGGTTCATGTTTCTGGTTGTAATTCTGAGTTGAATCGATTGTATATTAAGGGTTTTTTTATGATTCTAAGTGTTTGGGGCTGGAACCTTAGAGGTTGAGAGGGTTTAGACTTGGAGAAACTAAGGAGGAAAGTCGGTTTTTCGGGAAAAATGGGGTGAGGCGTCGCGCCCCAACAGGGGTTCTGAAGTTTTCCACTTGGGGCGGCGCGCCATACAGTGCGCCCCATCAGTCCCTCTGAAGTATAAGGGTTGGCGCCCCGTGCCTCTCAGAAACCCAAGGACGCCAATTCTTCCCATTATTTCCCCACTTTTTCGTACGTTTTCCTTGGTAATGTACCTATGTTTTCTAGTTGTTTCCAACCCTTTCAGATACATCTAAACATCACACACTCATCCATAAACATGTGATCATGCACCTCGAATCCATAATCTAATTCGAGGAGAGTTAGGATCGAAGTCAAGTGAAGTTAGAGTCAAGCTTAGAAGTTAAGAAGCAAGTCTTTAAAGTTTTTCAAGAGTCTTTATACAATATTTTAACTTCATTTTAAGGCTCAAGTTTCAAGTTAAGTAAAGAGTATAGAGTTTCAAGTTAAGTAAAAAGTATAGAGTTTCAAGTTATGCTAAGAGTATAGAGTCAAGTTCATTTCTCAACAGTTATTCGGGAACTAAGTATTCCAACAGAAGTTTATAAATGTTTTCACATTTAAGATGAGATGAAACTGAGGTTTTGAGCAATTTGAGTACTATCTCTTTTAAGAAAAGGATGAGTTTGTGAAAGAGTTTCTAAAACATGATTAGTATGACAATCGAGTATGTCATCAATGTTTAAACAGTATGCTCTCTAGATATACCATCAATGTTTATGCAGTATGACTTCCCAAGTCATTAATGATCATATTAAAATATGATTTTGATATGTTTTTTTTAGAAAGAGTTTTCAAGAGCAACTACCTCTTTTAAGAGGGTAGTTTGAGCAATTATTTCAAACTAAAGAAAGAATTTTGTTTTTAAAGCATATGATCTAAAGTATATTTTGGGAGTAGGCTTGAGCACTGAATTGGGGACACGAGTTCATATTAACTCAACTCTCCATAGGAACCATGTAGCCAACATGGGTTTTAACGGGTCATACTTTTTAGATGATCACGTAAGTTAAGCTAGTGGATTCACTAAGTTAGGTAGTTCTATATGACGGCAAAATGTAGGACAGTCTGGTAGCGTGATGGTAAAAACGTTGTATCACCACTTAGGTTCATAGTGGTGGTTGTTGGTTAGAGAAACTCCCTCAGTAGAAATTTCATGGTTCCTCAAGGGGTTCTGTTTAGTATGAATGGGGGTATGGAACTTCATTCATGCATTGCACAAGTAGACTTTGAGAGGGAACATGGTATATTTTTATGATGCAGACGCAGGTACCCAGGATCAGCATCCAACACGCCATTGATCCAGTTGAGCACTCCAGAGTCAGTGGTGAGGCTCATTGCATTCCGGAGGACTCTGTTATTTTGTTTTCCTAGTTTGGTTTTATTAGGATGTTGTGGGGTCTGTCCCAACATCCATCTCAGTGTTATAGAGTCTTCATAGACAGTCAGTCAGTTTGTATTGAGTCTCTCATCTATGCATGTATAAATATTCTATTTTGAAACACGAGTTGCCTTTTTGGCCAGATTTTATCATTTAGGTGGCTTTATGACCTTTTATTGCATTGAGTTATTCTGTTGAGTTATGTTTCCGCTGAGTTAAGATAGCCAGACTAAGGGTTCGCTTGAGCCCAACAATTGTCTTCGAGTGCCGATCCACCCCAGGGTGTAGGCTTGGGGCGTGACAAGACCGAACAGATTTGGTAGTGTATTGCAGTTACTCAATGGATTGAAATGTGTGGGCTATTTGGGTACAATCTTCTCAATAAGTATGATATGTTCTAGTGGTGGATCTAACGAACTTTAACGATGTGGTACTAGTGGTACATGGAAACGGATACGTCGACTATCAAGTGCGAATAATAACTACTTAAAGAGTTATCAATTGTATCACATGCTCATATAATGAGATTTAGTGTTGCATTTACATTTAAGAAACCAATTAGGTTATTACTGTAGATGTTTGGGTTTAAGTAGTGTGTATAAGGAAGTTTTTAGAGGTGGATCATTGATACAGTATTAATGCGTTAAGTTGAGAAGTGTATCCCAAGGGTTCTAAATGAGGACTGGTGATTTCATCTTAAGGTCCATGGGAATGGATAGCTACCATATTGGCAAGTTTATCGGTAAAGGAAGTCCCAAAGAGTATACTTATGTGAAGGTAATTGAAAATTTTAGTAAAAAGTGCATATAAAAGTGGGTTAGTCCTTTGGATTTCATTGGTATAGCTGGGTTTAAAATGTCATATTGATGAAAAGGTTGACTTCGTGGTGATGACAAGAGCTAACTGAGCATGATGGTAATAAGAGTTCGTGATGGATTGTATTAGGATGCAACTATATGATAAAAAATGTTGGTTAAATGGATTTTTTATGGTAATGACGACTTGTGAGTATCTAATGTTATGGTTTGCTACTATTTGATGACTAACGTGGTCGCATGAAAAGTTATAGGAGGTGCTGTCACACCACTCGAATAGAATTGAAATGAACTAGAGTCATAATGAAAAAATTGTGGGATGTAGTGTAGACTTCGGAAAGCGGTGAGAGCAAGAATATTTTCTCTTATTGCAAGGGCTAAAGAGGTATCTTCAAAGGGATTGACAATTGAGGTACAGAGACATATGGCTCCATCTGTTTTACTATGGTTATGGTGATAGTATTACGTGTCATTCATATCAGTTAAAAATTGTTGGATAAGATTTGAGAAAGAAATCTACAGATGTTTGACTCAAGTGTGATGATAAGTGCTTTATTGTTTTGAGTTTGGTAATTCGTACGATTGGATTTTATCGAAGGAGACGGTAAGATCAATGGAGAGGCGATCAATTATAGGCTAAGATACGTGAATTCATAAAGATCTTCAATGTATGCGCTAATGTTGATAGATAATGGGATTTTGTTACATGGTTGGGATCAAAATTCAAGTTTTTCATTGTGAGTTTAGGTTTGTGGCAGTGTGTTTTTTCAAGATATTGATTGGTAAGGTAAGAAGTGCTCGATCGCATTGAGTATAAAACATTTGGAAGGACTTATGCATAATTTGAGTAATGAATTTGGTTACTTTTGATTGTTATACTTAAGGGGGGTTTCACGTAATGTTTTGCTTTAGAGGATAAGGTAAAAATATCATGGGTTGTTGATCAAAGGATAATATTGGTAAGCAAGTCAGCTAAAGGAAAAAGAGTCTGGTGTATTGAGGAGTTCAAGGTATTTAATATTTGCGTCATGGGAAGAATTTAAGAGATGTGAAGGAATAAAACCTCTCATATAGACTCTTGGTTCGAAGTTGAAGAATGTATGAATTTTCATATATAAGTTCTAATAGGACTATGGATGTGAATTGGTTCGATATAGAGTGACTAGTATTTTATCATCGACTTTTATACAAATTGAATTTTGGTTTGGGTTACAAGCAATGATGTGTAGAATATTCTATGTGGTTATGTCAAGCTAGATTGTTAAAAATATGATAGGTAACTTATGGATGTTAAACGGTGTGGATCTACAATTCTACATGGTTAATGAGGATTTTGAGGGGATTGAAACTACTTTGTTGATGGGACAATATATACTGTTATGATGTTTACATAGACATTTGATGGTGAGTAGAGGTTATGCACTTATATTATACAAAAGTATTGGAGTGACCAAGGATTTCTTTGAGTTTTGGCATGACGTACATGATGGTATGAATGATAGTTGGAAAATGGTACGTGAAAGTTCTCGTGAAGTTGACATTAGGTGTGGCTCAATTATTTTACCTCGAGGGGAAAGTATTTTTATATTTGAAAATAGTGATATCAGTCTTGGGTGTGACTCATGTCTGTCATGTAATGCTTAAATGGAAAGAGAGGGAGCCATATTTTGGAATTTTTAGAGGCTACAATGTCCTTGCCAAGAAGACTTTGATACTAGTGACGGTTTGAGAGTAAGGTAAATGGTTGGCGTGGATGTGATGTTTTTTGGTATTAAGAGTGTTGGTTTCAATAGAGTATTGTGAGAAGTATGTGGGGTTTGATAAATTGAGTATTTGTAAGATTGTAACGGGAACCAGACTGGTTGATTATGAGCTGCTAAAAAAAATCAAAAAGATGGAGTCAGATAAATGGAAATGTTTGATAGGGGCACTATGGAAGGAGTATTTGGTGTTATTTGACCTTGGTTTCATACATTCTTATGTGATAATCTTCTTCGTTCTGGACATTATTTGGAGCATGATTCACTGCTTATGCTACATGTGTTTTCATATCTATGGGTGAATTCCTAGTGGTGGATCGGGTGTACCGATCCTATGATTGTCCTCTTAGTAGGATGACATTCTTGGGAGGACTTGGTCATTTAAGTTATGAAAGATTTGGTTTGTTTGGGATAAATGAAGTATACTAGTGATTCTACACACACAACTTTGCTTATGAGAACTTATAGAAGAGCTACCATGTGTATTTATAGTTATACGATAGTGTTAATATTCATGTGGGGAACACTGTATTTAGTTCTACCGTTCCTATGGTCGTGTACAATCACAACTATAGATCTAAGTTATCTGATAGTGTTGTTAGAGGTTTTGTATGTTTCGGTGTATCGCTATCTAGGTGGTTAATTGATGAATTTGTTCTTTGGTTTAGATAAGTTTGATTCTCTCTCGATGAGTATCCGATGTCTAAAGATCATATTTTTATAACTTAAGTTCGTGGAAAGATTATGTTGTGAGAAGGAATCTTGATAAGATTTGTGATGGTTTGTGCATTATGAGTGTGTGGTGGTTGGTTTTGGTTTACTTTTGATTGTACCAAGTGTTGATTAAGAATTTTATCATGGTTATGTAGAAAATAAATAAATTTATCCTAGTCGTTGTGATATGTTCCAGAAGGTTTCGATTCAGGTTGGGTTAATGCATTATTCTGTGGCTTGGTAATGATTTTTTGATCTTGCAAAGTTTGATTCGAAAGTTCAGTTCTTAGTTGTTGATCTTGATGAAATGTTCTTAAAGAAGCGCTCACTTGGAAAGATGAACACCGACTGGTAGATCATAACTCAAGCTTTTGGTAACGTTAGTTATTCTTCCTTCTCCTTCTTTATGTTCAAAGACGAACATGGTTTTTGGTGGTGGATAATGTAATGACCTGGAAGGTCATCTTTGTAATTTTTATAAATTACCATTTTACCCCTCCCGACAGTTACCTTGAGTCATTCCTGATTTGTCGGTGAAGTTGGTTTGAGAATTTAGAACAATTCGATAACTACAGTTAATTAATTAGCAGGTAAGTTTTAGATAATTAATTTATTTAGTTGATGGTTAATGTGTCAAGTCCATTATTTATTTAAGACCCTATACAATCTGGCCCATATCTATTAAAATAAGTTATTAAAATTTATCACTTTTAGTACATAATTATTATCAATTTAGAAAAAAGAAAATAAGGAGAAGGAAGACCTAACATATGCGTGCGGCGAACACAGAATAGAGGGAGATCGGCAACACTCAACTCTCAAGTAAGCAAATTTAGTTGAATGCAACTGTATGCCTGCAACTAATAATTTCCAATTGGTGAAAATATAATTAGACTCAATACTATACTAAATTGATTTGTTAAGGAATTGGAATTTGAATTGTTTTTATAGTTGATCAGTGTACCAATTTGGTTGATTTTGAGGTTTAGTGGGGACTAGGGTGGACTCCCCAATGATCACTGATGATGAGTGGAATGGAAATATTTCATTCTGCAAATTATTTCCATCACTAGTTGTTCGGTTCCTTATTTGTTGTTGTTATTATTTTATTTTAATAAAAAAACTTATAAGTAAATAGACCCTTTAAATAGTAAGGTTGTTTCAATATGAATTTGGGGGCAATGGTTTGACATTATGGCAAATGGTGAGCCAATCATTAGAGAAGGTGTTAGTTTATACAATAAGTTCACCATTTGGGTTGTGATATGCGTACAAGAAGTTTTATGAACTTATTCTGGGGTTTGGCATTGTCCGTGACTTGACTTTGTTTTTTTTTTTAATGTCCTTATAGTTTTCATATTAAGACCCAAGTTTGATATACTGCGAATTGTAATTAAATATCGGGTGTATTATATTATAAAAAAGTTATTAGGGTTGTGGTGTTTGGAGAAATTATGAATTAACCCTACACTTGAAACTTGGAAAATATGATAGTTGAAATGTTAATGTTGGTATCAAGATTTACGAACATGATTATAAAATTGGGTTATATTTGGTTCAAGGCTAAACACATAGTAATGTGGGTGTTGTTAGTTTCAAAATCTTATTGTGGTAATTTGTTTGAATAGACTGCATTGATTTGGAAGCCCAACAAAAGGGAAGACTCAAGCCCCGGGGTGATTGTTCGGTTATTTGAAACAAGTGGATTTTTAAACCCTTGTTAAGTGTATGAAATTCGTGTATTTTCTTGTAATATGTGTTTTGGAGTAATGGGAATTGGTGATGGGTTGACTTGTCCATGTTGAATAATTCTAATGATGGAAAAAGGGTAATAAAAAGGTAATGTGACAAATTGTTGGTGTGATGTTTGGGAATGATTTGAAAGCTTATTGCTTAATTGTTGATGTTGTATCACAGTTGCATTGTTGTGAATTGTGTCTTGTTATGAAAATGGTCATCTCCTAATTATTTGTGTGAACATGTCATTAGCATTGGTTCTGAGACATGGTTGTGATAAGTGTTATGTGATATGAGGATGTACCATTTCGAGGGACGTATCGCGCGCCACGATGGATAATAAATATCAAGGGACGTATCGCGCACCGTGACGGATACTAGTATCGAGGGACATGTGGCGCGCTGCGATGGATGCATGGACAGAGATGTCCCCATGGGTCCCAGACTGAGAGACTGCGGGTGTCTATCACTAGGTCAGACATGCATCACTATACTTGACATTGCATTCCATTGCATTGCACATCTTTATAATTAGTGAACTTGATATTGTGTTTTGTTGATCTTGTGTGTGCCATTCTATGGAACTCGTGATTGATGAATATTGAGCTTGTTGTTGAGGACATGTAATTGTTAGAGTGTTGTTGTTGAGCTGTGCGCTATGTGAATTGTGAACTGTTAGGTTGGGCTGGTTTTATGCTGGTTGTAGTTGTGGATGTTGTGATTGATGAATATTGAGCATGTTGTTGAGAATATGTGATTGTTAGAGTGTTGTTGAGATATGTGCTTGTAAATTGTGAACTGTTAGGTTGGACTGGTTTTATTCAGGTTATACTTGTGGAGGTTCGGTTGGAGTGTAAGGAGTACCCGTATTTTATTCCCTTAGCTTGTTTTTAGAATTTACTTGTTGAGTACCGTGTGGTTTGGTAGTCACCCCTTGCTTCTACAATTCTTTTAGGTTACGAGCCTGGATCTTTGTGATACTTTCCGTTCTTTTCTTTTCCAAGGCTTCCTAAGGAGATCTGTGAGGTAGCTGTTTGTCATCTCACTGGGCCCTCTTACTCCTATTTATGATTTTGTTCTACTTTAGAGACAATATCATTTGAGACTTGTGTTTTTCTTTCAAATCCATTATAATACATAAGAGACTTGTGCACGTGACAACCAAGTTTTGGGGATTTTATTAAGTTGACATTGTATTCCGCTTTAGTATTAATGTTAATCTTTCATCCTTATTTTTAACTTCCGCATTTATCGTATTATTTGGGTTTTAGGCTGACTTGTCTTGGTGGAATAAGACAAGTGCCATCACATCCCTTTTTGGGTTGTGACAGTTTTCAAATTATTTTTTCTTTAAGAAAAAGAAGAATGCAATTTGAAAATTTTACCACTTTCACAGTATATTTTGAAGTTCTACTACTTCGAGAGTAAAGTTCAAAGGTCTATTACTTTGGGCGAAGATGCCAGAATCTTACTACTTCTGGAGTTAGTTGTAAAGTGCTTACTACTTTAGGAATGAATTTTTTTGTGTGTCACGTCCCAAACTACTCCCTAGACATGATTTGCACCCAACACACACCACCAACCATGTGAACCCAACTTACACACCTTAAACATTAATTCACAATATTTGATGAATTAAATGAGTATTCAACCAATATGATAAATTATTATGAACAGTTAGTATCTCAAAATGTGAATCGAACACTCTTGCCCATATCCCACACTAAACCAAGGAGCATCAAAAGGAATCACAAAAAGGACTCGGAATACTAATGACAATGACTCTTTTGAAAGCTCCTATGAGAATGGAGTTGTTCACCTTAACAATTGTGGATCAACTCTAGTAAACTCATCAACTACAAGCTTCCTCATCACCAATAGTATCTACATGGACATGCATGTAATGCATGAGTTATACATAAATATAACCATAAAATCCTTGACCTTCCCATTAAAAACACCCTTGCAATAAGTGTTGGAGAATACAAACACATCACGAGCACAAAATTATTCGCATAGGTTTTAATATCTAAAATAATATCCAACAATTTTCAAACAATTGTTTATCGAAGATACTATATGTTGGGTTTTAAAGATGTGAACAAGAAATGAAGGGTTGTGACTCTCTTGAAGGATTGTGACTTTGACGAAGGGATGTGACCTTTATGAAAGGTTGTGTCTTTTCTAAAGGGAATGACCGTATGAAAGGGTGTGCCTTTTCCAAAGAGTTGTGACCTTTCTGAAAGGTTGTCTTCTTTCCAAAGAGTTGTGACCTTTACCCTTTATTGGCTATAAATAGAGGGGCTTTCTCTCTTCTTTTTTTTGCATCGAATTCTTCCCTTCTCTTGCATACATTTCTTACAAAACAAAATCGATTGATCGTGTCTGTGTGTGTGATTTATTACTGTCATTTTGAATTCATTGAAATTATTGCAGTTTGTGGTATTGCTACTTCTTTAATGGTTAATCCATTTTATCTTGGGAGGAATTAATCTGCAACCTCGGGTACTTGAAGGGATTAAATTTCTTAAGGACACACAGTGGGTTCTGTGGACTCGGATAGTTCTTTTCTTTTTCCTTTCATCTTAACTAGTAAAATTACCTGCGAGAATTTAATGTCATTGAATTTATAAAATAATACTTAAAACCTATCAGTCATTAAAACTAAAACACTATATTATCTTACATACAAGATTACGTAGTAACAAACATTTATAATGTGAAGGAAAATGAAAATTATTACATCTTATCACACATAAATATTTAATTGTGAAGAAGAAGAAGAGGTTCAGAATATTTGTTGTTTACAACAAAGGGTAGTGTGAACAAATATTTATTGTGCCTTATCAGAAAGGTTACAACTCTTTGCAAAAGTTGCAACCCTTCAGAAAGGTCACAGCCTTTCATAAAAGTTGCAACTCTTCATTAAAGTCGCAACTTTTCATAAAAATCACAACTTTTTCATAAAAGTCACAACTCTTCATTAAAGTTGCAATTTTTCATAAAAGTCGCAACTTTTCATAAATTTCACAACGTTTTTTGAAAGGGGAAGGCTAGTTTTGTAAATAAATTAATTAAAAAGGGAAGTCTGGTTTGTGGTGGCGCCACGTAGGCGGGTCTAAGATTCTCTTATACTGAGAGGAAATCCCTCTATTTATAGACAACAGATGGTAGTGTGAACAAATATTTATTGTGCCTTATCGGAAAGGTTACAACTATTTGGAAAAGTTGCAACCCTTCAGAAAGGTCACAACCTTTCATAAAAGTCTCAACTATTCATAAAAGTCTCAACTCTTCATTAAAGTCGCATCTTTTCATAAAAGTTGCAACTTTTCATAAAAGTCACAACTTTTCATAAAAGTTGCAACTCTTCATTAAAGTAGCAACTCTTCATGAAAGTCGTAACGTTTCATAAAAGTCACAACTTTTCGTAAATGTCACAACTTTTCATGAAAGGGGAAGGCTAGTATTGGAAATAAATAAATTATAAAGTGAGTTCTGGTTTGTGGTTGCGCCACATAGGCGGGCCTAAGGTTCTCTTTTATATATGATATATGATATATGGTATATGATTCTTTCTGGTTTGCTAATTTGAATACAGGAGACAACAAGCTTAATAAATTTATATTGTTGGTATTTTCTGTGTTAAGGAAATTACTTCCATTTTCTGTGTTCTTTTTATTGGGAAAAAAAAGAAAAAGACAATTGTATTACTCGTTCAAAAGAACCACAAAATTGTATTACTCGTTCAAAATATTTGTATTCTTTGATGAAAAAATTTCACTTAAAATATTCATGAAAAGATATGTCTATTAAAATAAATTTATTTGTATAGACATGAGCATTGGTCAAAAGTGATCTGCTATGTTTGTGTTGTAAAATAAACATTTGTGTCATATTACCCTTATTGGACCAACGAGACTATGGCCATGGGTAATTCTATAACAAATTGAATATTATGGAAAGGTCCTTATGAAAAGGACATCTGGCAAGGTGTTGACTCTAAAACAATATTTGTATTTGACAAAGTTATAAAAAGTAAAGAACTAAATATTTGTAGGAAAATGTTACCTCACGGAAGGTCTTTTCAAACCCAGTATTTCAGTTTGTTCTTACTTTTTTGAATCAAATTGTTTGTGACGTGAACGTTTGGGACATGTCAATTATAAATCCTTGCAAAAACTGATCAACTTAGAAGTTTTACCTAACTTCTAGTGCAATAAATCAAAATGTCAAGTATGTGTTGAATCTAAATATGTTAAGCATACTTATAAATTTGTTGAAAGGAATTTTAATCCCTTAGAATTCATTTACACTGACATTTGTGATGTGAAGTCAACACCATCTCGTGGTGGGAAAAATTGTTTCATAAATTTTATTGACAATTGCACTAGATATTGTTATGTCTATTAGCCGAATGGTAAGAATGAAGCAATAAAAACATCTAGGCAATATAAAACTAAAGTTAAAAATCATCATCATGATTAGAAGTGGTAGATGTGGAGAATATGAATGCTCCTTTGCAAAAATATATTTGGAAAATGTAATTATCCATCAAATTACTGCACATACTCACCTCAATCTAATGAAATTGTTGACAAAAAAAAACTTTGAAGGAAATGTTGAATGTCCTACTTATAAGTTCGGGATTACCACAAACTTTGTGGGGGTGCTATCATTATAGCAAAAGAGAACAACAAAAATTTTGTATATTCAGAAAGAGAGAAACAAAAAGTTGTCTTTGTTAGTAAAGAGAGAAACAAATAAAAAAACTTTTTTTTAAGAAAGAGAGCAACAAAAAGTTTTGTTTGTTCAGGTTTTGTTGTATCCGGATAGAGAACTGCTTGTCGCCCCTTAAAGTATATACAAGCAATAACTCTTGATCATAGTGAACTAACAATTTCCAATACAATCAATTCCATATGAGAAATGTAAATGTGGGAACTATTCCCAAACGGGTCAAAATAGGACCTAAGACTGTGGATTGTATGTTCATTGGATATGCTACAAATAGTAATGCATGTCAATTTATGTTTCATAAGTCCAAACCGTCGGATAGTCAAGTGAAGGGTCTAAACGACCTTGTAACGAACCAAAGGAGAATGTACTTAATAAAGAGATTCAGAGGCATAGTAAATGTCAATGGACAAATGATTTCATTTAGGTTTGAGTTTGTAACATTTCTTGTTGAAAACTGAGTATCATATATTCGAAGAAGTTATGTCTTCTATGGACTCATCCCTTTTTGAAAGAGGCTATCAATAGTAAGATAAATTCAATCTTGAGAAACCATACTTGAGAGTTGGTACTTGAGAGTTGGTTGATCTTCCTCTAGGAAATAAAACTTAGGGTTCAAAGTGGATCTACAAAAGGAAACAAAGTTGATGGAACTTTTGACAAATACAAAGCAAGACTTGTTGTCATATGCTTTAGACAATAAGAAGGCATTGATTATTTTGACACATAATAGTCACTAACTAGGAATACATCTATTCAGATGTTAATTGTGCTAGTTGTGGTATATGACCTTCAAATTAGTCAAAATGGATGTGAAAACATTTTTATTTTAAAAAATGAAGAATTGGAGGAAGAAATTTACATGGAACAACACGAGGACTTCGTGGTTCCTGGTAAAGAAAAGAAATTCTGTAAACTTGTTAAGTCACTTTGTGGACTAAAAACAAGAGCCCAAATAATGACATGCAAAGTTTGACTAAACTATTTTGGCAAATGAATTCAAGATTAATGATTATGATAAATGTTTTTACATTAAAGACACTCCAAATCACAGGGTCATTGTTTGCTTTTATGTTAATGACATGTTGATCATCAAATCAGACATTTCTAACACAAATGCTACTAAGCATATGCTAGAAAGTAACTTCAACATGAAAGACATTAAAGTTACTGATGTGATCGAAAAGGTACTTGACAAGTTCAAGTATTTGGATTTCAATATTATCAAGACTCCAATAAATGTGAATTTTGTACTTCAAAAGGAAAAAAATACTCATAAATGGATTATGGTAGAGTATCATGCAGTGTACGCGATCAAATATAGCATGTGCTATTAGTAAACTGAGTCGGTTCACGAGTAATCTCAATCAAACTCATTGGATGACAATGAAACAAGTTTTGGAGTATTTAAAACATACTTAAAAATTATTGTTTTGCATTATAACTAATATTCAATAGTATTGGAAGAATATAGTGATGCAAATTGAATCACCAGGTCAATTGAAGTAAAATCCACGAGTGGATATGTATTTTTTCTTGGTGGAGGAGCAGTCTTTTGGAAATCTTTCAAACAGAAATGTATCCCTCACTTTACTATGAAATTTGAGTTTATCACTCAAGATAAGGCTGGTGAAGAAGTTGAATGACTCTGAAATTTCTTGAATGATTTTTGGCTCATACCTTTAGCTCCAGTATGCATACACTGTGAGAGTTAATTTGCAATAGGTAGGGCATGGAGCATGAAGTATAACGGAAAGTCTTGTCATATATAACGTAGACATAATATCATTATAGAACTACTCTCTAGTGGAATTATCATAATTAACTATGTAACGTCAAAGGATAATGTGTCGGTTCCACTTACAAAAGGCCTAACTAGAGAGGGAATCGATAGATTTTCAAAGGGAATGGGACTATGGCCGACGACAAGTCATTGTGACGGTAACTCTACCTAGAAAATTGGAGATCCCAAGATCTAGGTTCAAGGTGATCAAACAAAGTCATTGATGATGGTTCAACAATGTCAAAATATTATTTATGGTCCATTCTCATGATAAGACAATGCTTAGTAACAAGGATAAAGACATTAGGACTTTTTAATGGTTTCTAAATCTGATATAGGGTATATCAAATGGTATATCTATGAGATAACAAATTTAGAAATCACCTATGTAAGTGTGAAGAATAAGCCGCTTCAAGGAGAATCCGGTAAGGCGAGTCATGTATGCACTTATAAACCAAGACGTATTCATGGCTGAAACAAACAAAACAATGAGAACGAAAAATAGTCCAATGGTTGATTGTGTGATTTATGTTTAGGTATACACCAAAGCTCGACGGTTCAAAGATATCAAATCTATAGATTGACAGAGTATATCTAATATATGTTCACTACATAATGTTAAAAGGGAAACCCACTTATCCAGATGCAATCAATCCTTACTTACGAATCACACAGTTTTTTATGCATATGTTTTAACAATTGTCATTCCCTATTCATGGGGGATTGTTGGGTTTTAAAGGTGTGAACATGAAATAAAGGGTTGTCACTCTCTAAGGGGTTGTGACCTTTATGAAAGGTTGTGTCTTTTCTAAATGGTTGTGACCATTTGAAAGGGTGTGCCTTTACGAAAGGGTTGTGACCTTTCTGAAAGGTTGTCTTCTTTCTAAAGAATTGTGACCTTTACCCTTTATTGGTTATAAATAGAGAGGCTTTCTCTCATTTTTCTACATCGAATTCTTCCCTTCTCCTGCATTCATTCTTACAAAACAAAATCGATCAATCATGTCTGTGTGTGATTCGTTACTGTCATTTTGAGTTCGTTAAAATTATTGAAGTACCACTACTACAAAAAAAAGTGCTTTAGTGGCAATAAAAAGTGCCATTAGTGGGAATAACAATTGCCGTTATACCCTTTACCAGCTACACATCTTTAGCAGGTGATTCAGGGGTCGGCAAAGCCTTTGTAGCCATTCTCACAAAAGTTGGTAAAGGGTATGATCTATTGCCACTAAAACTCTTTAGCTTTAATGACAATTATTGCGACAATTATTTTGGCTGCTAAATCTAATTTATAACAACTAACTATAATATTTTAACGTCCATTTTTATAGCCGATAAATTCAATTGGATTACCACTAAAAACCAATAGTTTTAATGGTAATTATTTTGTGGCAATTCAAATGGCTATAATAGCCCATTTGAAACCATCTAAATTTTCTCCTTGAATTGCTTTTTTATGGCCAGTAATCATAATTAAATCGACAAAAACCGTAATAAGCTTTAACAACAATTGTAGCCACCATTAATACTTAATCTAATTTGCGCTTTTCATGACAATTTTAGTAACTAGGAAAACCAGCAAAAATGTTTGTAAAAGACAACCTCTTAGTGGAAACAAAGTTTGACAAATGCTAAAAATATATGTAACTATTAGTTCATAAAAAGAGTATATCTCGTTAACACTAACCAAATAGAGGAAACACTAATCAAAACTATTAATTTCATAATTTAAAAATAAATCATTTTGAATTGTTGTACTATCTGAAGTACTTGCAAAAAGAATAAGATGGTGATCCCCTTCCATAGTTCTTTTCCAGCATCACATACATTGTTTTAACTTATATAAAAAATCTTATAGAATATGTCTTCAAGTAACTTTCGCAACTCTTCATTATACTGAAATTCTACTAATGCGAATATTTTGAACATCAAATTGTATGACCTGAAATATAATAAAACAAACGTGTCAAAAGATAAAATGTAATCTGACAAATCAAACATGTAGTATTAGAATACAGCTTAGCTATATATGACATTGTGGAAAAGAAATAAACATCTGACAAAAATTCAAGATGCTACCTTTTCTTATAACAGTTTTTGTATGTCACATGTATACATGTTTTGTTGGTTATATATCTTTGCAGTGATCAGTATGAAAAAAATTAGTTGTTATGATTATGACTAGCAATTAAGATGTATAAGCAAGCTAATTTTCTGATCTTCTTGCTCATCTTCTTCATTTGTTCATTATTCTTCTGGTCTTGATCTTCACTCCTCAGGTTTGGAACTTGATATTTATCCATATTGAGAATCATTTTTTCTTCAGTTGATAACTCATCAATGTCATTCACTTTCATTAAGATTGTGATTTCTAGATTATAGTTTGCTATATCCTCTCCGTATATGTGTACAATCTAAGCTTGACAATCTCTTATGTTTATTTGAATCTACTCTATCAAATCTGAATTCTCTCATCAATGTCATTCACTTGCATTTTATCTAAAAAAAAAATGTCGTTCACTTGCATTAACTTTGTGATTTCTAGATTATAGTTTTCTACATCCTCTCTGTATATGTATGTAATCTAAGCTTGACAATCTCTTATGTTCATTTGAATTTCCTCAATCAAATCTGAAATCTCCCAAGTGGGTTTTCAATACTTTTGTAGATGTTAGGAACTAACCTATGGGAGTAAATCATCTACCAATTTGTTATTCTGGAGGTAAAGTTCAATTAAGTAATGTCGTCTTCATTTTCAGAAATGCAAAATCAAAATTTTCCCATGCCACGTCTTACCCAAAGAGGCATAAGTTCTTTGAGACTCTTTGGATTGCCATAATAGTCTACACTAAATAAACGCAAATAATACATGGTAGTGCAAAGTACAACTATGCCCTTTTAGTAAGCTTGCTTTCCTGGTTAGCTTAATTGATGTTCAAAGATTTAATATTGGTTTTGTTCATTTTGCATTTTAATCTAGAAGTAAGGTGGTCATATTGTATTAAGTACTTCTCTTTTTACTTCATTGACAAGGAAAAGACCTCTCAAAAGAAAGGTGTTTATAAATAAACAAGCAAGAAAAATTACACAGACTGAATCCTATGTAATATACATACAATTTATTTAAAGCACTAATCTATACTTGAGACCCGCTTAAAGGTAACTAAATTCACTATTAGTGAGTACTACTTAACATGCATTGAAACTCTCGTTGTTACAATATTTGTTGCTTTCATAACAATGTTTACACCAATCTCCAATATAATTGATATTCTGGGAACCTAGGCTTGTATATGTACCAAAGGTGACTAGAATGAGGTGAGGATATAAAGAGGCAAACTTTGTACAATTAGAAAATGGTATAAAAAGTAGTAGTTTTTTTTTTTTTTTATAGAAGAGAGCTTTTCCTAATAGCATAATTAAATATCTCAGACTAAATCCATTTGACAAGTTAAGGATGTATTGAAACCATTTGAATCTAATCGCAACTAAATCCAATTGACGACTTAGAGGTGTACTAAAGAATTTGATCCTACCCTTCCCATTTCAATTCAAGTTCTCTGAAAATATAGATAAAAACATAGACAACGAATCCATTGGCAAACACGATTGTAGGTCACATTCCTACTAAACACCTGATACGTCAACTCTAATTATCTAGTTCCTAGAATATGGGGGGGGGGGGGGGGGGGGGGGGGGGGGGGGGGGGGGGGGGGGGGGGGGGGGGGG
>JAJOOR010004110.1:0-49986 GCA_036250505.1 Solanum acaule | reverse complement strand
AATACGATGGTTAGTTCATTCAAGAAATAATTAGTGTGAATCATACTTTTCAAGTAACAACAAATTATTCCAGTAACGCTAAGCATATAAAGAAATTGTAAGGGCATCTCAAAAACAGTAAGAATATTTAAAGTACAGGTTCGATACAGATCATCAATATAGTTAAAATTGTTCCCAATAAGATGCAAATTCTCACATGCAATATTCAAAATATTCGGCAACACAATTCATTTTCAATTCGCTTCCATGTAAATTATGTATAAATCATGAAATTTGTGAAAAAACAAGTTGTGGAAAATTCACTACTCAGTACTCACAACACTCGTGCCGAGATACCAAACGCGTCACAACGAGCAATTCATTTGACTTCTTCAACTACCTAATATCACTGAAAGAATCTATACGTTAGCTTTATGAACTTCTATCATAATAAATTCACTGTAACTGACCCTCAATTTGTCCAATCGTGTTTGTCCATCTATGAGTAGCTCAAACCAATCAATAATCTACCAATTACAACCTATTTGTATCATTAAATTCATTCGGTTCATCAAAAGTTCCATGGATTTTCTTGATTTTCTTAACCCTAGTATTTCAACTATTAATCTCATCCCAACTCTTCAAAACAATTCATAATTTAGTTTGTCCATATCATATAAAAGTCCAATCAAATCTATAAATTTTCGATCAAAAAAATAAGTAAAAGATTACCTTGAGATCAAATTTTCAAAGGCCTTTGACAGCTTGTTGAAATAGGAAGAAAAACGATTGATTTTAGTGAGTATGAATAATGAGATTCATGGATCCCAAAGATGAGATTTGGCTTTAGGAACGGCGGAAGGGATCAACAGAGGTTATTTTGCCTGTGTGGTTTTTGCGATTCTCTTTGTGAGAGAAAGAAATTATGAGGTATAAAACTTTGGGGGATTTGCCTCCTTTTTATACTGGATAGTCCAGCAGTGCTACCCCCCCAGCTATTCCCTTTTATTTTAAATATATGTTCCTTAGCACTAGAAGTTCTTCACATTTTCTGCTAGCATATATTTTTTTGATAATTAGGTAATCTCCGAGAGCCAGTGATGAACAATTTGAAACTTGGTCGTTAATGGGGTTACCCCTCTACCCTTCTCCACTTAAATACAAGATTTTGTGTGGTAGGGTTCAAATATACACACATAACGTGCTATATAGTCTTACCAGTCTACTAACATATAAATCAACAACAACACTAAAAGACTCCTAATAAATATTGACCTAAAGTAAATATACGAACATGACTAAAACTTAATCCCAACTAATTGATATTGCCTATATGGATGTTTCTTCCATTATGTCCTATTTTTCTATAAGTTTACATGGATTTCAAGAGTTTGTAGGTCTTTGAGAAAGCTTCATTCCATGCGAGTTTAGGTTTACCTTGGTCCCTTTTTAACACCTTCCACCATCATGATTTCACATCGTGCATTTGGAGCTTGACATAAAATATGACCAACCCATCTCAATTGACCTCTAGTTTTATGATTTTACCTTTATGTTTATTACTCACACCTTCTAAAATGTGTATTATCTTGTCTAATCGTGTATGGTTGCATATCTATCTTAATATTCACATTTCTGAGACACACATCTAGTGGATATGCTAGACCATAGAGGTCCAACATTACCCCTATATAACATTGCTAGTAAAATGAGCTTATTATAGAACTTGCACTTCACTCTGACAGCTATCCTTGTCTGAAATAACACTTCAGTGCCACCTCTCCTATTCAACCATTCTATTTTGGTTGTGTTACATTTTCATCTTTTTTTATCAAGTAAATGTATTTTCATTCATAACATGTAACAAAGTGACTGTTTTATTGTAAACTAATTAACTAAGTGCTTGGCAATTTGTTCCAAAAAAGTGACTGAGGTCTAACCAGTCGCTATACTTATAGATCAGCTTATAATTCAGAGAAGTTCACTCTGAAGTAGTAGCTTTCTACAACAATAACTTACCTAGTGTAATTCCACAAAAGGAGTCTGGGGAGGGTAGTAGCTTTCTGTTCTAACAAACTTTGTCGGTTACTACCTGTATATAGAGTGACAGTCTCTTTATGAAATCTAATAGAAGCTACTTCGCTCCCGTTTGGCCATTGATTCTGGGAGTAGATTTTCAAAAACAAAAAAGAACATTGAAAAAATAGTTTGTTCATGGAATTTGGTCTGTTTTTTAAAATCTATCTTCAAACTGGTCCATACTAGGTGAAAACACAAGATCATGGAATTTTGAAGTTTTTTCAACAAACTTCAAAAACTCTTCTTCTTTGTTTTCCAAGTTTCAACTAATTCTATGTCCAAAAAGCTAGTTTAATTTCAATTCATAAAAGAAAACAATGCAGACAATTAGGAAGATTTCTAGTGAAGCTATTAGCATTGTAGTATCAACCTATGCATCAGTTAATAGCTTAATATATTACTACTAGTCTTCTTCCACTGGTTTCTATGTTGTCTGCACACAATACCAAATAGCAAATATGCACCCAAGGATGTGACTTATTAGTCAATGAAGTGGGTTGAGCACCGTGAGCTCTCAAGTTTAAATCCCAGCATAGACAGAACAGGGCAATTTCTTCCTATCGGTTTTCGTCTTGGTGGACACATTTACCCGGTAGGAGGTAACTGGCATGTGGAATTAGTCTAGTGCTCGCAAACTGAGGCTATCAAAAAAATAAAAAGAATACCAAATAGCAAATATATGCAAAGAGATCCTTGACCTCAAGGATCTAAATGAGGAAACATTGTCGTCAATGCATTAAAGAAAAATTCCCAAGTAGCATGATCTGCTGATTTTTGCTTCGAAATTGAGCTCTGCTTTGACAAACCATCAGCATTTGATTCCACAATGTTGTTTAGAAGATCCTTAGCCATAATCCTCTCAGGCATTTTCTTACTTGCTCCACCAAGGTTAAATCCATTTTCACAATATTCATGTGTGTCCTGAGCTATTGATGGCTGCAAATGGTCGTCCATTCTGCCCAGAAGATGCAGTCCCTTCAACTGTCGGACTTGTGTTTATGAATAAAGGGCCAGGAGAGTGCAATAACATAAACAACTGATTGCCTCCATTCTCCTTGAGATCCTCAGTGGTGGAATATCGACTAGAACCTCGATAATTGATGGCTTCTAATTGTGCAGCAATGCAAACAATTCACAAAGTACACATCATGATCACCTATTCTCATCCTCAATTGTATTACTTCCGTGTTCTCAACCCACACTTGTGCTTCTTCCTCTATAATTAGGTCTGGTCTTTCTACTGTTACTAGAAAGAATGATTTCTCAATCTCTTCCTATGGCCAGATTTTACCCCAAGTTTTCGTATCACTCTCAAAGTCGAACCATAAATCACAACAAGTCATGATCTTGAAAACAATTAAATCAAAATGAGCTTCCGCACTTCCTTCCAATCACTATCTAAAGATTTTATATCCATATCACTCTCATCATCAAAGGAAAAGCCACCTGTGATGCATATTTTCAAAATCACTCTCATTATCTATAAAGAACGCATTACAAAACAAATCTTCAAAAAAGCTTCAGTTTTATTGTTTCTCTCAATGGTGCCACTATACAGACAATCTACTTCTAAATCTCTTTTAGGCATTTCATCGAGAACCTTGCAAGCATATGATGTCTTCTCCTAACTAATTAAACAGCCCGTAACTAACTGCTCATATGGCAAATCAATTCACTTTTGTGTAACAATATATAAAATTCTGAAAAAAAAAATAGAACAAGAAGTGAACTGAGAACTAACCGAGGAAGCTATGAACGGAGATACAACTGAAGAAGACCGACGAACAGGCGGAGGGCGACGGCGGCCGACGATCAGCAGGAAGCAACAATCAGAGCAAAACGACGTCGTATTTGTGAATTGTATAAAATAAATTATTTCAAATCGTTCAAAATTGAAAAAACTGGATGATTAATATACATTGTGCATGGTCAAAATTAGGTGTCAATATTTATATATATAAAGTCCTTTTTTGACATGTTTATTTAGGAAGTTAAATTTATCTTTCTTTGTTTGGTAGAAGTCATATTTGGTAAGAATTCTAATCAAATACAATAACCATAATTTGTGGGATTGTTTTCTATTTTAATAATCTAAATTGCCGCCTCATTATTTAAATTAAGACTCAAATTCGTATAAAAATAAGTTTAAAGCAAGATATACCATAACTATCGAAACTATAGTTATGCTACATAAATAAGCAAACTGCAACTACTGAGGCTTATTATGTTTCAACTCTTAGCTATTTATGTAAATTTTCCTAATTTTTACTAGTAGTATTAAGACTTCATCCCAGCCAAATAGATAGCTCATGAATGCTCAAGTTTGAATAAATGGCACATCATGACAACCTATAGACTAAATTGACAAAAAAATAGCTCATTTTTAATTTATTGGCAAAAAAAGGACTTTCTTTTATTTCTTTGGCATTCAATAGTTATTTTGCTTTTTCTTAAAAAAATGTATTTTTGTTTCCCTTATTTTTCTCTAACACGTTTGATTGCTCCTTTTTTTTTTTCTTGAAAAGGTAAAATTTATTGTTTTATTGTTCCTTTTTTATCTCTCCTTTTTGTTTGTCAACCATTTTAAAATAGACTTCTTCTCTTTTTTGTCTCCTTTGTTTCTCTCCCAAATTTTCAATTCTTCTCCTTAATTCACTTTGTTTATGAAAATCAGATATAACAATATGTTTATTCATGGATACTTCTAATAATAATCTTTTATATATAATTTTGTTCTTGTCCAATTAATTGTTGAATTTCATGATTTGTGGAATTGAAGTTTTTACAATTTTGTTTTTGCGAAAATTTAGGTTATTAATCCTTTTTTTTTTATTTTCATTCTAAAATCTGTTTCATATGTATATTTGTTGCTCTTCTAATTTTTTTCTTATTCTCCTTAATTTACTTTGTTTATGCAAATCAGATGTATGTTTATCCATTGGTCCTCCCAAAATCTTCTTTTAATATATAATTATGTAGTTTTTTTTTCACTTAATTTTGAAATTTCGTGATTTGTGAAATTAAAAATATTTAAACTTTTTTTTGGCAAAAATTCAGGTTATAGTATTTGAAATTTTTGTTTTCAATTTCATGGGTAATAAATGTTCTCATAAGATCCTCGTAAAAAATTAGAATGTTGCTTTTGATGAATACAAACCAATATATACCAATAAATGTCAATCTAAATTTGAATAAATGTATACAAATTTATTAGGTGAATACAGACCAATGAATACATAGATGAATACGAACCAATGTATACATAGTGCAGTTACCGTATATATAACAAAAATCACATGTACAATTTATGAATAAAATTTAATTTGTACATTTCTCATATTAACTTCATTCTTGTATTCATTATAGTTATAACCTATAATTGTTGGTAACATTCTTATGTATACACACTACAGTTATTATATACATCAATAAAATTTACACGCCTATTTTTATGAATGATTTTTTGTGTATACATATAGAATTTTTTTATGTATACATTATGTAATTGCAACTTCAATTATTGTATAATTTTTGCATACGTGTTATTACAGTTTCTAATAAAAAACATTGCCTCTTATATTATTTGATTAATTATTGTCAATTATTTGATACTTAATACACGTTAATTGAGCAGTAATAATATACTTTTTTACCTTAAAAGTAGTCGCCGACTTTTGATAAGTTAATTAAAGAATTAAAAAAATTCTTCCTTAAAAGTTGATATAACCTTTTTTTAATGGGTTAATTAATAAAAAAAAATTCATTTCTTAAAAGTAGGCAACCGTTTTTTCATAAACTAATAACTATCGGTTGGTAAAAAAATAAAGTATAAATTACAATTAATTATATATTTATGTTGTTGTAAACTGTGTTTAATATTTTTTTTGAAAAATAGAGTGATAATAAATTTGAGTTTGAGAATTTAAAGAAACTGAAAAACTAACTTCCTTAATTATAGGAGTTAAAAATAAGGAAGAAAAAAATAATCCCACGTCTCCTTAATTAATGTTGGTTGGTTGCACATGGTTAAAAAAAAAGGAAAATTATACGGTTGAGCAAACTTATACTACTTAATTACTCATCATAGCGATAGTTTGCTATAATTATCACTCGCGACTAACATTATACATTAATTACGTGGGCTGACTTTGAGTTTGTATAATTAGTCACGTTTGTATATGTATAATTCGTCAGAATATAACAATACACATGTATAATATACAATTATCTATTTGATATACATATACAATTCATATACAATTCACCTCTCTCCCACTCCTTGTCCTCTCTCACTCGCCTCTCTCCTCCATCTCCCAATCTCGCTTGTCTCTCTCCTCCCTCTCCCAATCTCGCTTGTCATTTATACAAATACATATGTATAATATACAATTATCTAACTGATATACATATACAATTCACCTATCTCCCACTCTTTGCCCTCTCTCGCTCGCCTCTCTCCTCCCTCTCCCAATCTCGCTCGTCTCTCTCCTCCGTCTCCCAATCTCACTTGTCATATATACAAATGCATATGTATAATATACAATTATCTAACCGATATACATATATAATTCACCTCTGTCCTACTCTCTGCCCTCTCTCGCTCGCCTCTCTCCTCCCTCTCCCAATCTCGCTTGCCATAGATACAAATACATATGTATAATATACAATTATCTAACCGATATACATATAAAATTCACCTCACTCCCACTTTTTTCCCTCTCTCGCTCGCCTCTCTCCTCCCTATAACATGTAGCTATGAATTGTAATTATCAAACTATAGCTATGGAGAGTAATTAGACTATTTTTGAGTGGTTATATGTGAAAGTTACTCAAAAAAAAACTATAAAAAGTCATTATATTCCTTTTAGGCTATTACTGCTTCTTCTTTTTTGGACTATTAATTGCTAATTAGTATTGGGCTATATATTGTCAATTGTATATAATAGTTGTATGTCTGTGTCAATTCCTCCTCATGTTTAATATATTCAATTGTGGGCCGCTAAAAACTGGATTGTTGTTCCAATTATTGGGCTGACCCAAATCTCTTAAAGATAAGAGTAACATGAAATAATATCAATAATAACCAATATTTATAAAATGAGGATACTAATAGTAGCTCTAATTATTTTCTACATTCTTGATAATTAAGGTTTTATCCTTTCTTCTATAAATATAAATACTGTTTACTGAAAATCCTGCGTACACTATTGAATGATACTATCATCAATGGTGAGTCATGGTGTGGATGCATATACTTTTTAAGCAATGATCCATTAAAGCACGTTAGGCTCTTTCTATTCTCTCCTTTTCATTTGGTGTTTAGTATTTAAATTGAGATCTGACTAAATCTAAATTCCAAACAAGATTTTCTTTGATTCACAACAGCTCAAACCTAAAACTTCTGATCAAGAATTGAATGATCTCAACCATTCCATCACAATCTATATTATTATTCTCTTTCTGCTTGTATTTATTCTTCATAAAGATAGCTATAAGATTTACGGAACAGTTACCTAGAAGTACATTTTATACTACAACTTTTTCTATTCGATAAAGAAGAATCTCATAATCCTAAACCGATCTTACCTTACATCACAAGAAAATGATACATTGTACAATACAGCATACATGAAAGAAAAAGTATATAATATTTTTTTTAAAAAAAAAAACTCAACATTTCTTTCTAATTCCTTAATTTTGTTTGGCTAACATCTCAAAAGTGGAAAAATAGTCAATAAAAAAGAGTAGGTGAATGAAGGGGAAATTAGACAAAAGCATAGGTAAAATCAAATAGACAAACAACCTTTTTTAGTCTTGTCGGACAAAGGTATGTCATATGATTTGTAGTAAAAAGATGGTGTAGAAAATATATATATAGAAATTATACATTAGACTAACAAAGTTGTACAAGGTGAATTTCCATGCATTTGTCTCCCATCACCTAGCTACACGTACTCCAACTTAATCCTTTTTTTAATTAATATACAAAGTGTTGCGCGCGTTGTGTGTTGTGTTACGTTCGAGTTCAGGAAAATTCAGTAATTCTCTTATTAGTTCACAGCTGTGTGGGGTATCTCGATTGATTCTTTCCGTCTCTAATACATATCAAATCACTCAATTTATGTATGTTCATATTGATGAAGAGTTATATCTTCTGAACAAAAGACTTCAAAATCCATATTTTCAAAATGATAACAATCGAATTATTTCTATCTTACAACTTACTTATACTACGCGCTTATCATATATTCTAGTCTATATTATATGGTATTTTTAGCGCATTTATTCAGAAATTCACTTAGATCTAAAATAAGTGTTTTCACTAAATTGTCTTTATAATTTATTACTACCTATTAATATGGTTCATTTGTTATGTAAGAACTCCTTTTTTTTTAATATGTAAGAACTCATTTTTATCTACAAAAATAAAGGGTAAATTAAAAAAAATTAGCATCTTCTTGTTATTATGTAATTTTGGACTAAATAATTCTTATAATTAATCATACATGTGGATTAGTTAAAGTTTCACCTCAAACAAGAACAGTACTTTACATTGTTTAATGGAGTCCCTCTTTTGCCAACAACATTTTTTATTTTATTTTTATCTTAGTACACATTTGTTCGAAATTCGAAATAATTAAAGAAAAATAATGAAGGATGTCAGATTATTTTATTTTATGTTTTTTAGAAGTTCAATCATGCAACAACGTAACTATACGTTTGTTGTTCTTTCTATTACTCTCTCAAAATACTTATTGTTAGTAGTAATTAATTATTTTATATTTTATTTTTAGTATAATTATTTTCGAAGATTACAAATACCTTATTTTGTTATTGTATATCTTCTTTCTTTTTTTTACGAAATTTAAATACGTGTCACAAAAATAATATTCTACTAGGGACAAATCCATAATCTTTAATTTGTAGTTGAAATTTGCCATAAAAAAGTATGTTGATTTGAGTAAGGAATTAAATCATTTTGTACAATCTTTTATGTGCATATAATTTAATATTTGGAATTATAAATTGTACGATAGAAAGGGAACTTACTGATACAGTTCAGCCAACTAATTTACTAACACGATTGCAACAGACACAATCTACATATTGACAATGTATATCATATATATATATATATATATATATATATATATGTATATTTAGCATAAAGTATACATAATTTCGTACAACAACAAAGTACTTCGTATAGTCTCACAAGTAGAATTGAAGAGAGTAGAATATACGAAGATTTTGTACTTATCTTTACAAGGTAGAGAAGTAGTGTTTTTAATAGTCCCCAACTCGCCTCAAAAGAGAAGATATTCAAAGAAGAGAACTTACATATTTTGTAAACTAGTTGAACGAACGATCACATTAAATGATTAGTTTGAGTTTCATCTAGAATTCCACTTTTAATTAACCCTATAAATGGATAAGCTCATAATAATGTATTTTTAAGAGTTAAGTTTGAGTTTCACTTAGGATTCTACTTCTAATAAACCAAATGCAAGAAAGAGTATATGATTATGACATATCTTACTTTCAACTTTATCTAAAAAAATCACAATTTTCATTTAGCAACCAAACATTACATGTTTTCTCCAACTAGAAATCACTTAGAAAATGACATATCTTACTTTCAACTACTAGTACTATTCTCTCTATATAAACCAATGAAGCATATGCATCCAAAATACAACTCACATAATAGCTAAAATTTCTAATAATTAAGTACCACCAAAAAAACAATAATTCAATAAATTGCCTTTCTTAGGTCAAGCCAAATGAGTAGTGGAACTAAACCATGCTCACCATTTCTTGTTTATATATATATATGCTCCTCCATTTTTCATTATTTTTGTCAGCATTTTCACTTATGATATTTCGATTATATCTCGTGATTGTCAAAATATTTGTATGATTAATTGAATTTCGTTACGAACACTTGAAAAAATAACTTCACTTTGGTAAATCACATGAGCCCTTATACATTTTCACTTTCTATAATTGTCTTTCAAGTAGTTGAAAATTAAAATTCGAAGTGATATACCAATAAAGGGATTAAAAGTCCTTCGTTCTCAACTAGAAAGGTCTCAAATTCAAGTCATTGAAAGTTTGAATCCGAAGTGATATATCAATAAGGGACTGAAATAAATATTTCTCCATTCTTAATTAGAGTGGCCGCCTAGGTTTAAGTCCCAAGTAAGAAGTTATCTTTATTTGGGAACCCTTTACCTTTTAATGTGAAATTTTTCAGCGTGGATCAAATTTGAATTCAATCATGCCTCACACTACTAAAAAATAACTATTTTCCTATCGAATTTCCCAGTAAAAATGATAAGTAGCTATTCCCATAAATATTTTAATTGATACGGCGATAGAAGAAAAAATAGTAATAGTATTTTCAGATTAAAAAATTAGGAAGTTCCCCATTATTTCAGTAACAATTTGCTTCCCACCATGCATTTTCGTGTGTGATGATTCGGCGGAAAAAGAATGAAAAAATCATATTTTATAACACATATTTTATATTAATTTGCGATAGAAAAAACCTTTATTTCTAATAGTGTCGATAAGAGAAAGGTCCCCCCTCACAACCACAACAAAGTAAAAGGAAAAAAAAGTATTATCTTTAATTATGAAAAAGATTCAAAAAGAGAAAGTAAGTTAGGTGTGTGGGATATTCTAATCTAATCAAACCAAACAAATAACCAACAAAGCATACATCTTATCGTAATTATGAAAAAGATGACACACTAATTTAGTGATTGCCAGCTAAGTTAAACAAGAACCCACTAACTTCCATTAATATTATTTTGTACTTTTATAATTCCATGTTTCTTCCCCCAAAATAATTAATTACCCAAGGGTAGATCTATATATGTTGGACAAAACAATTTAAGCAAGGATACTTAATTAAATCCCATTTAATCAATTTTGACTCAATATTTTTTTAGGGAAAATGTCTAATTTTTGCCTACAAAAATTGATTTTCGTTTGACTATGTCATCCGTTAATATATATATATATAAGAAAAACACAAAAAGAGGGCAAAAATTTGATTTAATCTGAATTTATTTGATTTTATGTCTAGATAACTCACATTTCGTAAAAAAAATATATGAAAAATTCTAGGATACCCTTCCTTTCTTATGATTTATGCTACATTAGTTTCATAAATGAGATGGATAGAAGTTGATCAATAATGAAGAAGATTTTGTATTTACCAATCAATTCAATTAAATAGACTGATCAATTGATATAATTTATAAATATTAGCCAAAATAGTGAATTGTGTAATAGACGATCATTACCTTTTGGTGCTTAAACTAGCAAAATACGTTGACACGTGGTAGTTAATTAGAATGTATTATCATAAAAAAAAAAGTTTTGGTAAGATATATATTTAATATTTTGTATTCACTAAATTAAAATTCTGAATTTACATCCGTTTTCACATCAATATCTACATCTACCTCCCTAGCTCCGTTGAGCCGTTAGAGTAGAGGTTGATAAGCAAATTTAACTTCATAGGTTTTAATCGTTAAAATTCTTAGTATCAAACTTATTACAATTTTGAAATTATAAGTTTCAAAAATATATTTTCACACACATATTTCTTATCGAAACACATGATTTATTGTAGCTAATAATAAGAGGTGAATCGCATGGACGTAAATATAAATTTGACGATTTCAACCTTTGAATTTATTATCAAACTAATTGCATATTTAAAACTATGAGTTCATATATAATACACATTAAGAATTTTTTATAAAGTTTTCACTTATAAATCTATACTCTACGTCGAAATATTAAAACCAAATGTATGTAATCGAATTGTGACATCATGAAACATACATAAAATTTAAATTTGATGAATTCAGATAGAAGTTGTTTCAATTCTTAGCAATATTGAATTTGAATGTACATACGTAATCGAATTGCTACATTCTCCACCGAAAAATACACAACACTAAAGATGCAACAAATAATAAAATAATAATGAGAGAAAATTAATTAAGAGTAATATAATAAAATAATAAAAAATAAAGATGGGTTTAATTTGTATATTTTATTTATAGTATTAATATTAAAAGGGTGCATCGTAGTAAGTAGAGAAATGTCGGGGCAACGAACCTATAGTCCGGAAATAACGGGGTACATGTCATTTTTAACAATGTGGGTCACCCTCACATGCCACCATGTGAGAACCCTATGCTCTTTTGGATTTTATTTTTTTTAAAATTTTTAAAGTGCGTTTGATATGAACGAAAGTATTTTTAAAGAAATAAGTGATTTTTTAGTGTTTGATTAGTAAAAAGAAAATATCGTCTCAAAAACATTTAGGTACAATTTGAGAAAATACTATGACATTGACCTAGAAATGTTATAAGAGTCGGATCATCAAGGTTACGAGCCGATTCTCTAATTGGGGTTAGGATTAGGGCCGAGAGTTGGGATCAGGGATAAGAGTCGAGTTTTGAGTCGGGTTCATGATCAAGGTCAAGAGTTGGGTTTCAAATCAGGTTCAAAAACTGAGAGCAATTTTGAAAATGTTTTCCTTATTCTAAGTAGAAGAGTTATTTTACTTAAATTTGGAAAAAAAAATATATCCATTTTTTAAAACATAAAAATTGATCTAATGTGAAATTTTTTAAAAATATTTTCCATCATACTACCACACATTTAATAAACAAATTATGTCAATTCATTTATATACTTGTATTGAAATTGCTCCATCATAATGACTAAATTTTTTTTCTTCAAAAATATGACTGAAATGTGGCCAATAAAAGCTAATTTTACCATATATTTGAATAGAAAAATGCTCTTATTTATCTATCAAATTAAGATATCTATAAAAAAAATCAAAACAAAACTAACAAGGTACATTTAAAAGAAAATCGTGAATTTTTTCAAACTCAATAATATCATAAATCTAAATATGTATATTAACAAAATTATTAAAAATATACAAATATTAATTATTATTATATATTAATTTAAAATTAATATAAAATCATACCATTTAAATTCTAAATCTGCCATCGAAGCGTAATAATTTAATTGCAACAACAACCAAACATAAAACATAGGACCCTCCTACATACTATCAAAAGATAAAATTTGAAAAGAAATAAAGGTTCCATACCATTATATAATAATAATATATTTTTTTAAAAATAAAATAATTGCTCATATAATAATATTTAGGAAATTAGGTGTCAATTTGTGGGGCCCTTGAAGATGGAATTCCAACCGCCACGGAAATAGACAGATCTAATGGTAGGACCCACAAAGTATGATCCAGTAATGCAATAACAGCCGTTAGATCCACCAGGATGAAAATTAATTTGCTATCTTAGTACTCCCTCCGTCCCATTTTATATGGCAACATTTGACCGGGCACGGAATTTAAAAAATAAATGAAGACTTTGAAATGTTTATCAAATTGCCTTTTAAAAAGTAGACTCACTTTTCTCTCTCCTCATAAATGTATTGGAGTACTATCTTTAAGATTAAGTGGGACCAATAAGGGTAAAAGATGAATTGTACCTTTAAATACTTACCATATAAGAAAATGTGACATTCTTTTTGGGATTGACCAAAAAGGAAATGGTGTCACATAAAATGGGACGGAGGGAGTATTAAACTATATTGATACTGTTAAAAATATAACTCATTAGTTCATTTTTATTTATTCATTTCTAAATTTTGTACGTCTTTTAAGAAATGATAATTAGTGAGTATTTTATTTCACAACTCATATCAATTAATGTATTTAGGTGTTGGGTCTTTGAATTTTTTTTAGGGAATACGTGATTAATGTCAAGGGTAAAATAAAAATAATCTTTTTTATATATTAAAAGTGATATGTAAAAGTAAAATTTATTTTTGAAATATCCAACAAGTAAAAGTTGACGAAAGGAGTAGGGTTGCATATCTCAGGTTGATTTTAAAGTTTATCTATTCTCCTTACCGGTTATCGATTTGTAGACATGTTAAATTGTTATAGAACCATGAAGATATTAGCTTATCAGTTAACAATTTATTGGTTATTAGTCGTTATCAATTCGGTATTGATTATACCGTTAAGATTTGACACGCAAAAAAATATATTATGAAAATTACTTAGAAATACGATGACAAACCAAATGAACCATGTACATGAGTTGATATATTATATCTTGCTCAAAAACAAACATTGACACATTATAGAATAACATAGAGGTTGAGACAACCAGAAATAAAAGTATGAAACTAAACTCTAAGTCAAGAACTTTATATACCAAATGGTATGAATATAATTTGTCAATTTACTATAGAGTTATCGGTTAATCCGTCAAGAAAAAATCTCAACCCATTAAGAACGATAGCCATATAATAAAAAATTTCAAAACTGCTAAATTAATAACTCATTACCAATAAATTAACAAATATTTTGTGATTCGGATTCTCTATTTTGATTTTGATCAACCCTAAAAAGGCTTATATACTATCAACCCATATAACTTAAATCATAAAGTATGGTAAGTACGATTAGTAATAAGATAAAAATAGTAACCGCATAAAAATCGTAACTAATTTTATCGATTTATGTGACATGATTTTTTTCATTAATTATGTTCCCAAAAACTATTGTATTTTCTCAATTAGAAATAATTTGATATTCTAAACTTGATATTTTACGGTTAAAAGAAATATTTTATTATTTATTTTAGAATAGAAGTTTGAAAGTCATTTTTCTTTCTCAAATTCAATATTCAGTAAAATAAAATCAACAAGAGGGAATTGTTCAGATGTCAAGCACATCTCACCTCCAATTCAAATGTTATGGGTTCGAGTCACCAAGAGAGGGGTAAACAAAATGCGACAAACACCTTCACATGAATTGGGATGGACGAGTATAAAATGATACTGCGTCCAAATCAATTCATGTGAAGGTGCTTGACGCGGCATTAAGGTTAAGGACCCATATGATCATGGGAATTATTCATTTCTTTTTTGATTTTTTCTCCATTTTATTTGAAAATCAACGTCCATGATAAATCAAATACAACTTTGTATTTGAAAAACAAAAAAAAAAAAACTTTATTTTCACTTTTACTATATTTTCTTCTTTCAAATTTAAACTAATGTTTTATTTTTATAAAAATATTTCAATTTAAATTAGATTTTATATTTAAATTTTATTTCATATTTTTTAGGAAAAGTAAATTCAAACAATCAAACATTATTCACAAACTATGATCAAACACAACTTTTTAACTTCAACTTCTTCTTCAAAAAGAAAATCAAAATAAAGTAAAAAATATATGTAGTAGTATGTAGTTGCTCGTACATGAAATCTAATCTATGACATCATATAACTATATATCGATTTTGATATATTACTCTTCTAGAGCATATTTGATTGTATGTCTAAAGTAAATTAGTCAAATTGAGTGATTTTGCTAGGTTATAGAAATTTGAGGGAGGGGGATATGAATCATATAGAAAAATTATATTCAGATTCTAAATATTCTTTGTAAAAAGTAAAACACAACTTCAACTTTAAACAATTCAAAGAAAGTGAATGACCAAATGCCGCTAAGAATGAAAAAAATATTTTTGATACTTATGGTTATGATCTAAAATAAGATAAATATATATGGTTATAAATTATTTTACCAATGATAAATGAGGTGTGCCTTTTTTTAGACCCCGCTAGTGCGAGATACTTTGTGCATCTCACCCCCACTGCCCCCCTCCACTCCAAGGCCCCACTACCCACCCTGTTCTACTTCTATAATGTTTTGATATATTATATATAAATGTTGATAATATTTTATTTTTTTTGCTTATTTACCACTAAACACTAAAAGATAAGTAAGAAATCCACTTATTTTTCTAGAAAATATCTTTTGGAAAAATAATTTCTATTGAAAACATTTCTTCATACCAAACACACCCTTAAATATTAAATTCATAAAATTAAATTCTCTGAATGCGTCTCCATCAGAAAAATCGTACTAAACGAGAGGGTTTTGTTCGAATGGTAAACATTCCTCACTTTCATGTGAAGATTATCAGTTCGAGTCACCAAAAAAACAATGTGAAGGTTGTGAGTTCGAGTCAGCAAAAAAGGTGAGTAAACTCCTTGGGAGGGATTAAAATAAATTAAAAATTGTACTAATAATAATTTAATTATTTGAGAAAAGTATATTATAAATGGGATGAAAAAAAGTAGGCTTTTTAATAGGTTGAAAAAAGTGGGTTTGTGATCAGAGAAGAGTTTCTTTTTAGTCCCAAATATTCTTCTTGGGATTGGTGTGGTTTAAAGTAATTCAATTCCCCCCTATAAATACTCCACTCCCTTTCTTCACTTCATCACACTCATAAAACACATAATTTTTTATTATCTTTTTTAAAAAAACCTTTCATTTTTTCTCTTCGTTTTTTTCTCCTATTAGGGTTAATTTGTTTCCTTTGCAAAAAATGATTCTTTTTGTGTTTTTCCACAGCTTTCTTGAACTGCATCTAATTACAATTTCAATTCACAAAATGGAAAATTGATTCATATTGTTGTTGCGGTTCAATAAGGCTGTGGGAAGATACAGATAGGGTCAAATAGAATTGCTAGAATTGCTACAATTGAATTGAAGTTAATCGGTTGTTTTGAGTCGAGGATCTATCAGAAATAATCTCTTCAAGTAAGATCTGTATATATCCTATCCTTTCAGATCTCACTATTAGATTACACGGGGTAGTCTTGATTTTGTGATGCATGGTATGCACGCTTTTGATTTGCAGATCTATATATGTTTAGCTTTTTTTTTTTTACTATATTTTTATATGATTTTTTTTACCAACTTGGTATTTCTCTATAAATGCATGTATTTTTGCAGAGAATTAAAAGGTGTCCATGTATTTGTGTATGTATCTATCTAATATAGATAGCTTCTACAGATCTGATGGGTTTGTCAAGAGCAAGATGTATAAAACTTTATTCTTAATTTTATATTATAGTTTGTTATCGGTTCTTGTTGAAATTGTATTGAATTTCATATAATATTGTTTAAATTGTACTGACTTTCATATAATATTGTTTATGATTATCAAAATTTTCATGTTATTTTAAATTATGTGACGTTTCATAAGTTTAGAATTTTATTTAGAATTTTATGAAAAGCTATTTTAATTAATGCATTCAAATTTAAGATTTCACATATATATATATGTCTTAAATTAATTTCATAAATATGTCTTAACTTAATTATAATTATATATCACTATAAATTCTAAGTAATAGAATAACTTATTTTTTGATTTTTAAATATTTTTCTCTTAATCTTAACCTCATAATCGCTACAATTTCAATGTGAGTGTTCTGGTATATATCTATAGGAGCTTGGCAAAAAATAGATATTTTCATTCGTTTGGTTGTGTATGTTGTAGTATGATGTTCGACTTTTTATTGAATAAAATGTACTGATATATATAGATAGAAACTTGGCACTATATTTTCATTCGTTTGATCGGGTATGCTGTAGGATGTTTGACTTTCTATTTAATAAAATATATTATGTTGTAGGGTGTTTGAGTTAGTTGTAGTCGGAATAGTAGTTATGTACATTTTGGAGGCTAAGTTTTATATACATTTTAGTGGTCATTTATATGAAAAGTTTTAGGTATCATCTATACTTAGTTGAACGATTTAACAATTAGTCAGACCTTATGCAATAAAATTTTTAATAAAAAGTTGCGTTCCATTTTTCATACTTGTTTTTTTATAATACTTAATTACTAAAAGAAAAATATATTTAGTGTTTAACTACACATTATTGTTATTATTATATTAGGATGTTAATCATGTTTTATAACACATGTTTTACAATACAATTTGTTGGATGATCATATTTTATAATACATGTTTTACAATACAATTTGTTGGATGCAGTTGTATAAAGGTTTATTTATTGATATAAATTTGAATAGTGTAATCCGGTATTCTAAAATATATCTACCATCTACAAAAAGTATACAGTTTTTGTTTATCTCTTTGTTTTTTAAAAATGTTTTTTAAACTTTTATTTGTTTATACAAACTAATATATTGTCAAAGGAAAAGTAAATCAATAAAATTCACTATTAATTAAAAAAGTTGGGGCCTCAATTTTTTCTGGGGCCTAAAGTTTTTACCGCTGATCTGTTCAAATTTTAAATTAGTTTGATCAGTTAATTTTGGATATCAAATAATTGACGGAGTCTAACCAATCAAATTTTAATATTGGATAATTAAACGATTAATCGACCTAATTTGTAGGCATGTTAGACACAAATTTGAATTAGTTCAATCAATTAAATTTAGAGATTAATGATTAAACCTAAACAAACATGTGTGTGCATACATGGATGTCAGACCAAACTGGACTAGGCCATGCATGTTTAGCCAAGAAAATGTACACCCCACCCCCACCTCACCTCCACAGCCAAATCTTTTTCACCTTGGGAAAGAAACTTGTTTAGTCAAAATCTTGCAAAAGAAATAAAACTACTATATAAAAAGAAATAAAAAAAATATTAGGTTTTTTTACTTTTTTGTTTTCCTACAATGGCAAAGACAATTATGTAGCAAGGAACATATACTATATTGTTTTGTCTTGTTAAGACTGACATACCTTTATATCAGATCCCACAGTTGTTGCCTCTTCTTTGGATGGTATAAAGATTTTTTTTTTTTAAAAAATAATTAATTTTGTATATTATTTACATTTACTCTAGAATTGCTTGGTCCATCATCTATACTTTTCAATTATATTTTTATTTCTTATTCGGTATCTGATACTCTTATAAGGTTCGACTGATTTAGATTCATGCTGAAAAATTTCTATGTTTTGAAGGATATAAGTCATTTCCTAACAAAGGTGATTCAATATTAGAGTTTGAAATTGAGGCTTCTGATTAAGAAGGACAAAATAATAATTAACTTCCTAGAGTTTCATATTTTTTTTGCACTTTCTTAATATATTTCAAAAAATCACATTATTGAAGTTGTTATCATAAAAAAAAAAGTTGTAATCTTACTTTTTTGCTGTAAGATTCTTGATTAGTGCTTTTAATTTTTAATAAATTAATTCAATAGATTGGTTTTTGTTTGCTTTACTTTAGAGGGTCAAGTTCTTTTAATTTTCAGAAACACTGTTGGTTTAAAGTCAAACAGATAGGATCAACATTCAAATTAATTAATTAAATTATTGTTTGGTAGTATAGTGTTTGTCTAATAGTTGAGTGTAATTTTGCATGTGGACAAATAGATAATGTTGAAAAGTTAAGATTAGACACCTATAACATCTTTTATTTATTTATGGTGGAAAATAAATTATAAAATCACTATATTGTACTAACACAAAAAAGAGTTTCAATTGGATCAAACATAATCTTTTATGTTTGATTTGGCTGTCCTTGGAGCTATTTGGACCTCATTTGTCCATGAAAAGATGCCACAACAAAATAAATTCATATAAAAGATAACATCAAAACTTATTTGTGTAAATTTATAAAACTTATTTGTATATTTATATGAGATATATATAAAGAGAGTGGAACAAACGTAGATTTCACAGTCTGTCTCATAAAAAATAGAAAAATTGTCTCCGAAATATCTTCAACTCAAGTATCACACTAATTAACTAATATATATTCTCATTTTAGTAATTGCTTAACTATAACAAGTTAGTGTGTTATGTATTTAAATATTGGGTACAAATAAATTTTTACCGATATATTGGCCACTTGTTGATGAATTTCTTGTTTATTGCACATGCATTATTCATTTTGTATGCCTGAATTTTTGCTGCTTTGATGCAGGAAAGATGGAGGGTGGTCTTCTGTATTTTGGGAAGTTTTATTGGGATATGGTTTTATGGGTCATGGGAAAAGTAATTTGACCATATTATTGTTAGTATTTGCTTAAATTTTTTGTGCTTGAATTATTTCTTTTGAATTCCAATGCAAACTCTTTCACATTTTCTAAATTTTTTTCGCTTGCTATATTTTTTTTTTCTTAATTTGTTTCCTCCCTATGGGGGACTGAAAAAACCTATGTCAAACAAACAAGTATATTCAAAATTTAAATATTGCGAGTTTTAATATATATATATATATATATATATATAAATATATGTAATATTATATTCTATATGTATACTTATTGAATGAAAATCGATATTTTACTATTCACTTTCTATATAAATATGTTTTTTAAAAATTCTCAACATGAGTAGGTGTAAATAAGGAGGGATAGACATTACCTTATCAATCTTAATGAGATAGAAAATATTTACTAATTAATAAGCATGGAGAAAATAAATGCTAGAGAAAATTAGGTATTTTGTGATCCAACATAGAGTTTATAATACACTTTATGTTGATATTGCAAACGGGGATGCTTAAGTAATACAAGAATATAAAAGCCAAGAATAAAGTTAAGTTATCAACCTCAAGCTTCATTTTAATATATATGCATAGTTGTATACCTTTTTAAACAAATAGTTTGTCCATCTAAAGTAAAGTATTTTTACTTTATTGTCATCTTCTTCAAATTTATCCAATAACACTTGATAGTTCATTACTTCTTCTTGAATTTATTTAATCTTGCTAAAATTATTGACACTGTCATATGATTATGCTTTGTCAGGTAGAAACAAATTTATCAATCACCTTGTCATCCCAACTATATGTTGTCTTCCATGTGTCTGCTTTTTTGCTTTTGTTACTTTCAATTCTTTATTGCGTAGGTGAGAGATCTTCATCCTTAGTCATCTTATCAAAGCATATCATCCTCATCTTCGCTATCGAATATATTATTGCCCATCAATATCACAACATGTATATATAGTTGGACTAAGTCCTCATCTTTCGTATCGATCGAACATATCATTGCCCAAATCAATATCATAAATAAATACATTTATCTAATAATAGCGACTTTCTCTAGAATATTTCATTATTTTTAATAAAAAAATCTTAAATTTAAGCGTTGAATATGAAATCATTCTTGATATAAAGTAATTTACTTTTGATATGAAATTTTTCAATATAAATTTGAATCTATCGAGCCAAAAACATATATTAGACACCAGACAACAAATCAGAAAAAAAGTAAGTTGGAATGTGATGTTGTAAGAGTAGTTGCAAATGTTATTACTACTTGACAATTATGGCCATGTTGCAAAAGGAGCCAATAGCTATATGTTTAAATTCAAGTCCATTTCATGGTAGACAAAGTTTCCATTAACTGTTGAGGGGCCATTTTCACTATCAAACTTATACTATTAGCTAGCAACCATTTTCATGGAGTTTATATAGTTTTATTTAATGTTATTTCCATCAAAATAATAATTAAAAAAAAAATTAAATTTTTTTTTGATGCTAATAGTGACATGACTATATTTCTATTGCTTTCCAACATATTGGGACATAAATAATTGTCCATTTTTTTTGTTTTAACTTTTCCTCTATAGCCATATGCTGTCAAAATCATTGGCCACTCCCATAAATTTTACTTTCATTTTGCACATGCCAATGATAGGCACCCATTGCTAATTTATCGCTAAATAGCTCATAATTCATCACTAATATGTCATTAAATAGAATTAATAATTTTTTTTTTATCGTTTAGCGATAAAAAGTGCCATGTTAGCTACGTCATTAAAATAAAGAAAACAATTTTACTTTTACAATTAACATAACAGAAAAAGTTATATATACCATTTCCTCCATATTTATTTATTATTACATACATATAAATGATAAAAGTATTATCATTTGGTTGGTCATACTGGGTTTTCGATCATAAGTGAATTCAAAATCTAAATTTAGAGAATTTAGAATTTGTATGATTTTATTATATGTATATATTTAAATATTTCTTCCATATTCATATACACATATATACATAATTCAAGTCAAAAGCAATGAATCCAACCAAACATACAAAATTCACCCCCGCAAATAGCTAGCCAACACAACATGATCTGCTAGCCAGTGGCGGAGCCACGTGTAATGGAAGTAATTCAATTGCCCTTCATCGGAAATTTGTACTGTACAACCAATATATATACACACACATAGTTGAGCTAATATATATTTGAAGAAAGAAACTTTTAAAAATTCAATTAATTTTTTAATAAAGAGAATTGGAATAAATCTCTTATGATACTCTGACTCCACCTCCGCTAGTAGCTAGCTAGCTTTGGTGTTTAATTCTTTGCATGGTACTATAATTTAATACACATAATTGTGTTGTACAACAATTATTCAATAAAAACTTTATGGTGACAGCATTTTTGCAACTCACTTACATATATCCTGCAAAGTTAGCCAGAGAAAAGAAACGATTTCTCTATAATTAATAATATAACATTCTGACATGCTTTTAAATATAATAAAATTATTAAATATTAGCCGTTGCAATAAAGATAGTAACCACCAAATTACTTTCTAGGGTCGGTTCATCAGGAAGGAAAATGAAACGCTGTAGTTTTCTTACTTATTTTCTTAATGTTTGATATGTAAACAAGAAATATTATCTTTAAAATATTTGTGTATAATCTAAACAAATATTCTGCTAAGTGATCGGGTGGCAATTAGGGGTGTGGGTGGTAGGGATGGGGATATGGGGATAAATGTGAAGAGTGTTGGAAGGTATATGGGAAGAGACAACCAACGTAAAATGTGACTTATGGAACTTATTTTCTCTAATTTCATCAGAAAAGTTATTTTCCTTAACTTGTTTTCCTAAAATTTCGACCAATTAATATGAAAAAATTGATAAAATATTTTTTTCTCATACCAAACAGCCCTTATTAATCCTCTTCAGTTCCCTTTATATGAGGGGAAAAAAATAATATCATAGATATAATAAAATTTGACTTTTTATATACAATGTGATTATCCGATAATTTCCTTTTAGATTAATGTAACTCCGACCCCTCTAGCTCCACCCCTATAATTATGCAACATAATTAGAAAAGCAAAATGAACTAAAAAAAAAGTATGTTACATAGTTAATATTTTTTCTCAATACAATACAAACTTTAATTTGGGCATAGTAAATCTTTATGATATGCATTAATTTAGTTGATAACCTAGTAAAAATGATAATTGATCTACTATACTTTATAAGTTAAAATTTGCTCATAGTATAAATAAATCTTTACACTACCAACGAGTAATTATTTCACCCCAAAAATTAATTGTTGTTACTATACCTTCCTCAAACATTTATGAAAGTTTGAGTGTTTTAACAAAAAAAAACTATTTGTATATAAATAATAATGTAATCAAAGTAGTACTCTCATATCTTTTTAAATTTCACAGAGCAACCATCCCTTATTGTCTGGCCTATTCAAATAACCATAGTGTACCCTAGCTAAGCTAGCTACCCCACTATTTATATATACATACATTATGGGCTACACATTGCAAACTTACGGTGCTCAGACTCTTTCAAAATATATTACTTTTGAAGGATTTGAAACGTATTTTGTAACAATTTTAAAGAGTCTGATCAATAACATAAATGTTAATATATATACATGTATAGTAAGTTAAACTACTCCTATAATTTGTTATGAATTGCTTAACTATCACTGGTATGTTGATAGCAACCCCTTTTACCCCCACCCTACATACACACACTCCACAAAAAAACGTGTATAAGATTTCTTTTTACTATAAGATTGAAACAATGCTTAATTAGTAGATATTAGAATCTAAATTAGCATTAACCACTATGGAATAATCAAGTTTACACCTAGTAATATATATATATATATATATATATATACTAGTTGAATAACTCTGGATTTCTTCATTTTTTTTATCTCTTTAGTGAAAATTTTAACTTGATTATTCTCATGAATTGGTCAATTATAAACAAAGGACAAATTTATTGTACATTAGGTTAATACTCACATTTTTATAGAATATTATCACCAAAACAGAAAGAAAAAAAAAGCAGCAGCAGCAACAACAACATTAATTATGACTTTTTTTTTAGATAAATTAATTTATATCTTTAATCAGTAGTATTATCAAAATCTAAGAGTCTTACTGCCTAACATATATTCTGAATTTTGATGACAAAGGGAATCCACAATCGATATTTTTTTAGCGCACACATGATAAATTTGTTTTAGTATAATGGTTCACAAATCATACGAGAGACGTAAATTATATCATGCAAATCCCGTGTGATAAATTTAATTGAGAAAATATGCAAGAGATTTCAAATCTCACAATTTAGAAAGGTGTCCTGCTCAATCAATTCGACCACCTTACGTATGCTTATTATATATACTAGTTTTTTAACACGTGCGTTGCACGTGATTACGAATTTCAAAAATATATGTTATAGTAAATAGTAGTGCTTATTTAAGCGAAGATTTGAATAATAAGCTTAGCAAAAAATAATATTGCAGATTCTTTTGTGAATGTTCAATGTGGATCATCATATATATCTTTTATTCATGCAAAGCTATGAAGATGGTCAATGAAAATTTTTATTAGTTAAATGTAATTATGTATATATTTATTTTAATTTGATGAAGTTCATCTAATTAGTCTTATCTCACAAATATTGTCTCACTAATATTACCTTGTAGACAATATTTGTTTTGTATTTTTCTTGTCATCTAACTAGATGTGCTTTGCATTTGTATTCTACGTTAAATTGTTTAGATGTCATATGAACATGTGAAGAGAACAACTACATTTTATATATTCACATATTTTCAAATTTGTTGTGAGTTTTTTTTTTTGTTTAAAAAAAGAACTCGGAATATTTTTAAAATAATATATTTTGAAGCTAGAAGATCTCGTTAACTTGATAATACATTTGTGACATATATAAATAAATAATAAAAATTAAACTAATGCAAACTTCAACTGGCATTATTAAAAGTCATTATGAATTTTTATTCGTCTAAAATATTGAAATATTAAGAAATAGTAAATAAGTAAAACAAAAGGGCGATGTTTATATAGTAATAACTATTTTTTAAGCAAACTTCCTGATAGTCTAAATCACATAAGTAGCACTGATAAATAAAGTCATTCTTTTGTCTTGAGCATAAAAAACAAATCGTGAAAATTCTCTAAATTTTGGAAAAAAATATTCAGAAGCATATATCTACATCACAAGAGAAATTGTTAACAAAAATAAATGAATTTAAACTACATCATGTTAACTTCATATATTGGAACATTACATACTAATGTATATATTAAGCAAAATATAATTACTATATCATCAAAATTATATTATTTTCCTCAAGTACTCGAGGTTATGAAATATACCCTCTTAGGATAGAATGACTTACTTCATCAGAATAGTGGCACGTCATAGTCCGCTAAACTTCGAACTCACTCAATGACAATAAATCGCACAAAAAAATTTAAAATGCAAGAAGAAGAAGAGTAGGAGATTAGAAAAAAATTGTGGTTGAAAAATGAGAGAAAGTCCCTCTATTTATAGTCAACAAAAGGTAGTATGAACAAATATTTTTTGTGTCTTATTTGAAAAATCACGACCTTTCCGAGAAGTCACAACACTTTGGAAAAGTCACAACTTATTGTAAAAGTCACAACTCTTTGGAAAAGTTACAACTTATTGAAAAAATCACAACTCTTTGGAAAAGTCACAACTTATTGAAAAAGTCACAACTCTTTGAAAAAATCACAACTCATCGAAAAATCACAACCCTTTGAAAAAAGTCACAACTTATCGAAAAAGTCACAACCTAAGTTAGAAATATTATAGTAATTTAACATTCAAGTTAGGAGTTCATTCTTTTAAAAGTAATATATATATATATATATATATATATCTTCTTTCATAAATGTCAATTTATACAACTTAAAATCTTTGTGTTAAAACTGAATTGAGAATTGAGAATTTTTGTCTTTTTAGGTGTTTTATATATCTTTAAATGGTAAGTGAGAAGGACAAGGGGTGTGGTTAAAAGGATTATTAATTTTTTTGTCTCATATATAGTAACAAAATTTTAACCTTTTATTACCCAAAAATAAATAAAATATAATTTTTTTCCCACTGAAATGTATGAAAGATCACAGAGAGAGCAAAAACAAAAGGGCAAACAAGATGAATTTATATCAATAATTGATGAAAGCCAGGGAATCTTCTCTGCCATTTTTTTCACTATGTTTTCACCACTTTGATTTTTAAAAAAGTCAAGCAAATCAGGAAAAATATATATTTTTAAAATGGAAAAAAACTATAAATGAAAGAAAATGTAATTTCCATTAAATAATAAGTGTACAAAATGAGAAAAATCCAAAAGTTTCTCCTTTCCCTTTTCAAGAAACAATAAACCAAAAAAAGGGGAAAAATTAAAGCCTTCCATGGTTTAAAAAATGTGGATCTGATTTTTAGTGGCGAAGAAAGAATTTTTCATCAAACAATTTAAATTTATTCTTTATATATACAATGTAATTTTTCCAAGGTATTTATCATGGCTAATTTTGGGAAATTAATTTCAAAACTCCTAATTTAAGTGATAGAAGTAGAATTTTCACCGATAGAGTTCATCATTTACTCTCCATATATAATTTTAAACCGACACATATTATTTAATATAATTTTCAGACGAAAGGGTATCTGCTCCGACTGATTTTTCAAAACTAATTTCAGAAGTCTTAAAAACCATAATTCCCTATAAAGGTGTATAATAGGTAATTAATTGAGAGAATTCACAATATTAAGTATGCCAAGTAATTGAATTATCTAACTCATGACCAATTTACAAGTGAATTTAATTAAATAAATAAAAACTATTTATTAAAAAAAATATCAAGAATTTACCATGAAAATTTGGCTTGATAATCTTCAAGTGTACTCCATAGGAAGGAAAATGTAAAAAATAAGTCCAAAGCTTGCCATCTTTTCCCACAGCTTTCTTGGACTTTCATAGCTTCAAAAATTTCATCTCAAAATTATCAATTTAGAGATCAAAATTTAGCAAGAAGAAGTTCAAGAAAGCTGTGGAAAAGCATGACTAGGACTTAGTCATCGTTATCGATCAACAGCCAGCGTAAAACTTGTCAATTCTTGAAGATTTAATATAAGGAAAAATTAAACAAGTAAAAAAAAAGAGAGAAGAATTTGAGAAAATAGTTGATTTGTGAGAAGAGAGAAGAGTTAAAGACATAGGCCATATAGATATAGAGAATGAAACAAATTAATGTGTTGGATGGACCACACTAGCAATATATAAATTTTATTGTGTGAAATTTTAACCAGCTTTATAGAGGGGACTAAGGGAAGTAGGGTTCATTTTCCCCACATATAATGCCTACTTTCTTTATTTTGTGAGTGCTATGTGGGGTAGCTAACATACCCCCAAGCTTAGATGGCTCATAAACTATATGCATCAATGTTCTTTTAAAATTTTAGTCAGAAATTTTGAGTTTGAATTTCTGAGAATGAAAAAAAAAAATCTTGTTGGAATAATTACTTTTATAGAAATGTCTTGTACAATGAATGAAATCGAATTTAATCGAGCCTCAATAGATATTGAATACGAGATGACAAAGAAAAATAATATTTTAAAAATTTATATGCATTAAGGGTGTGTATGATATGAAGAAAGACCTATTTACATAAAATATCCCTATGTAAAATATTTTCGTGAAAAATGAGTGAAGTTTCTTATCTATTTTCTGGTGGTTAGTAAATAAAATAAAAGATATTATCCTATAATCATATTATATAATTAGACAAATATTAGAGAGACAAAGGGTGGTGGGAATGGTATAAGGGTCATTAAGGGTTGTGTTTGATATGAAGAAAAATGTTGTTACATAAAATATCTCTATGTAAAATATTTTTCTGAAAAATGAGTGAAGTTTATTATCTATTTTCTGATGGTTAGTAAATAAAACAAAAGATATTATCCTCTAATCATATTATATAATATAGACAAACATTAGAGAGATAAGGGTGGTGGCAATGGTATAAGGGTGCGGGTGGTGGAGGTGAGGTGTGCTAGAGCTGAGGGTAGGGATTAGACAATTAATACGTAATGTCATTTATAAACTTGTTTTCGCTAGTTCCAGTAAGTAAAATATTTTCTCTATAATTAAAAATTTATTTTTTTCGAATATTTTTAATTTTTTTTTTTTGACCAATCAAATATAAAAAAAATTAAAATCAACTTTTGAAAAATATTTCCCTCCATACTAAACACACCCTAACTAATAGGCTAATAGTGTGCAATATCTTTATACAATTAAGTTAAATTGCCTTACAATACTGTATATGTAACTTGCTAAAACAAAATAGATTTAAATATATGCACACACAGTGCAAAATTTATTTTGTATAATCAATATAGTTCAACTCTAGATAGCAGGTTCCCTCCCATTTTTTACCAGATTATTCAATAGTGTTTACAAAAAATTGAAATTGTTTTATAAGTGATCTGATTATATAATTATTATTAATGTATTTTGAAAAAATAGAAGGAAAATGATAAGGGCATCCCATCCTCATCACATGTCACCATGTGTCCATGATGATTTATATATATATATATAATTGTTGGGAACAAAGGGTATGGGGTATTTTATGGTCCCTCAAAATTATAAGTTTTATTTTCTGCAGAATCATACATATACACTTACTAATATATATTATCTTTGATTTAAATACATTCAAGAATGTAGATTTTTGTTTGTTTAAAGAAAGTTTGGGTCATTCGGGAAAACTTAAGAAAAAAGAAGTGGACCCTCTATTAATAGGGGTGTTCACGGTTTGGATAAAAACCGATTCAAATCGAAAAATTGAACCAAACCGATTAAATGAACCGATTTTATTAAGGGTTTTGGTTTGGTTTGGTTTGGTTTTAGATTTTTTAAAAATCGATAGTATTTGGTTTGGTTATGGTTTTAATTTGTTCGAAAAAATCCAAAGAAATAACCGAACCAAACCGATAAATAATACACATAAATTTTATTATTATACATACATAATATACCATTTTATACACAATTTTAAAAATCTTATATATGTATTCATCAAAATTTATTTATAATTTACTTATGAAAGTAAAAATGTTCAAGGTAAGAACATCTATCTTATTAGTTTCATATATATGAGTGTCTATGACAATTCTTTGTGGGACTAAAAATGTCAATGTCTCTTCCTTCTAGCTTTATTCATAGTAAATTCAATGATTGAAAGTTTTGTAATGTCAGTCATTCTAACTATTTTTCGTTTTGAATAGATTATTGTCACTTTTTTCATGTTTTGAATAAATTATTTCTTTTAATTTTATGTATATGGTTAATAACTGAATAACCGAACCAAACCGATAACAACCATACCGTTAAATATATATTATGTTAGGTTTGGTTTGATTTTGATAATTTTAAAACCGATTAAGTTAGTTTGGTTTTGATTTTGACCAATAACCGACCCAAACCAACCCGTAAACACCCCTACTACTATATATATGGCCTCCATTGCATGTGCATGCTCTTATTTTATTTTATTTTCCTAAAATGTAGAGGAAATAATGAGTTGGAATCCTGCATTTTAAATTGGTTAGCGTGACAATCAAAAGATGTGGTGCAGTGAATGACATTGTCTTTTCCTTTATTAGAAATTTCAAGTTCGAGCTTTAGATATAGAAAAATCATTAGTAGAGAGTGTTTTTCCTTGAATGAGGCCCTACACGGCTACAACGTAAAAATTCTTGATAAAGAGCGTTTTCCTTTGAGTTGGATCCACGTGATGTGTATCTTAATTAACCAGACTTCCATATAAGTACCAAACACTAGATGAAAATTAAATTAAAAAAATTGGTTAGTGTGGGCTGTTAATTATTCATTTACAATTATTTAGAAATAAGAATTGTATGGTATAAAAGTGTACAACAATGATAAAAGTGAAATAACACAATATTATACCATAACTGAGAAGAGATGAAATTCCAGAATAGATAAAAATCCTAAGTAATTTTTTTTTTCATATGTCTCATTTTTAGTGGACAAAGTTTATCTAAAGTACATAATTATACATATTTCACTATCATATATATATTATTATTATTCGTACTTTTAAAATATTGCGTATATGACCACTAATTAAGAGTTTCCTATCATTATTGAAGAAAATACACTTAGATACATGCATTTTTACTAGACAAAAATATGGAGAGAGCAAGCGATATTGGGGATGGAGGCGAGCGAGATTCGCATATGTATCCAGATACATGGGAGAGTGGCGAGCGAGATGGAGAGAAGCGAGTGAGGCAAGCGAGATTTATTATGTATTGCAGATACATGCAAATTCACTTGGATACAATGTATCTAGAAGAAATTACACCTAATTTTAACCTCATGTATCTGAGATACATGCATCTGAACGTATCTAGAAACACCAAAATCTGGTAAGATACGTAGTATCGCAAAATAGAGTGTATCTAAGTAATTAACTTCTGAACTAATGAAATTTATGTAAGTTCCCTTATTTATATTACTGGAAGATAACGGTGTAGCATGTATCACATAAAATTGATCTGACACTACAATTATCACAATAAAAAAACAGATAACATAGATATATACGATATATAAGCGAAAAAGAGATCAAATTTTAGCAAAGACAAACTACTAAGCAATTTCTTTTTATCTATTAAGCTCTCGATGAACAAAGTTATCTGATATTTATACTAATAGAGAACAACAATGTTGCATATATTCCATAAAACTAATCGATATACGTCTGAATTGTTTTCAACACCACGATTATCACAATAACAAAAGTGAGATAACATACAAATACATGATAACTGAGAAGAGATCAAATCTCAGTTGAGATAAAAATATTGCTAGGTAATTTTTTTTTTTTTTTTATCTATTCAAATTTTGATAAACAAAATTACACAATATTTATATTAGTATTAGTAGGAGGCAACCATATAACATGTATCACATAAAATTAGTAAAAAGTATGTAAGTCAGGGACAAAGTTAACATATTCATTACGATTTAGATCGAATTCAAATTGATTGAGAAAATAAAAAATACATACCTTAAAAGTAGGGAAAAATATTATTTTTTAAAAATGTAACTCCATATTTGTTAGTGTTGAGATTGGGGTCTAGCTAAGCATGTTACTTGACCATTGTGTGTGGGATGTGGGCTCCATCTTCTCAATGGCCAATCATAATTTAGCTTCAATTATTAATTTGTAATATTCAAATTATTAAAAAAGTAAAACAATTTAGTTTTATATATACGTAATTTTAAATATTTTTTATTTTTCCGCGCATATATTGTCATGATTGGATCCTCCTCTAGCAACAACCTACGAAATATAATAAATTTTTTATGAAAATTGGTTTCAAAATAATTATATTTGTTAGAGTAAAATGTTATAATAAAGAATGATTATTATAGAAAGATTTCTATCCCCAATAATTAATTGTTACTAGTCACGTCTTATAAGCATTTTGAATCAATAACAATATATCTGATTAGAAGAGGCTCATATACAATATAATGCGAGTTAATATCTAAAACTACATATTCAATTAGTCAAAGTTCAAAAATTTAAAAATTGAAATTTCACCTCTATCATCAATAAATTTGGTCAAGAGAAGACAAAACACGTCCCAAATAAGCTTCACTCATGAGTATTTGAGCAATTATTTTCGTTATTTTTACCAATCTTTTTTATTGTATCAACAAATCATCACTCATAAATTCAATTCCAACATTATTTGATTTTAAACTCAGAGCAATGCTTCACTAGCCTTCTTTAAATTTTAGATATCATCTATATAACAATCATCATTTATAATAATATTTTAATATTTATATTATGTTACATATTTGTTATAATGACATTTCGCTCTAGTAACAAAAAATATTTGAAGACTGAATAAATAACTGTACATGTTCTCAAACAACTATAAATGTTCAAATATTTATTACTCAAATTATATATACATATATCTATATATGGGTCCACCTCCATCTATCTATCTGTCATTAGTCATCAACCACCCGTGCGTGCATCTATCACTTTGATTTCTTCTTTTGTTTCTACTTGGATCAACTTGACACCTATTTCCATTTATATTTATGTATTTAACTTTATATGTATGTATGTATATATATGGTGATATTATAATACTAATTTGCTCTAAGTTATTAGGAAAGAAAATTACAATGAAGTTATCTTTTAAATGATTTGCTTGTGTAATTACTTTTTATAATGTTAATGCAATTTATAGTTAAAGGTCTATTAGAAATCTCCTCTCACTTTAATAAAATGGTAAGATTTGCCTAAATTATAATCTTAGCATATTCTATTTTACCGGATTATATTTGGTATGTTATTATCGTAATACAATTTATAAAATTTAAAATCTTTAAAATGAAATTACTCTAAATATGTTATTGTATTTATTAATTGGACCTTTTTAAAGTTGTACATGGTTATATATTTGGACTATTTTAATGGTTCAAATTGTATGTTTCATATTATTGCAATTAACATATAAACCAAGGAATTACATAAATCAATTTGATAGTTTAGGCGTACTAGATATGAATATTTGATTTCCTAGGTGGATTCACTATGGCGATTGTTAGAGCCAAGTTAGACAATCGTTAGTATAAAAAGTATATATATTTACGAACGAAAGAAAACAATGGAGGCTATATAGTTTGATTGGTAAATGAAATGACAAAATATTTAAGGCAAATCAATACTTTTGGAATATATTTGAATCTTTTGATTGCCTATGTGGCTCCACGATGGCAAATGTCAGAGCCAAGTTAGACAACCGTTAGTATAAGCCATAAGGGCATATTTATGGGGAAAATATAGTGGGAAAAGTCATGGGCCGATAGGTAAATGAAAGGGAAAACTTAAGGTAAATCAATACTTTTGGGATAAATTTGAATCTTTTGATTGCATGCCTATGTGGCTCCACTATGGCAAATGTCAGAACCACGTTACACAACTGTTAGTACAAGGGTATATTTATGGAAAAAATAAAGTGAAAAAAGTCATGGGCCGATAAGTAAATGAAACAATTTTAAGGTAAATTTAACATTTTAGAGTAAATTTGAATTTTATGTGACTCCACTATGGCAAATGTCATAGCCAGGTTATACAATACTAGTTAGTATAAGAATATATTTAAGACGGAAAATAATAGAGACGGTAACAAGCCAACAGATACATGAAAGGTCAAATTTAATACTTCAAAAAGTAAATTTGAATCTTTTGATTGCCTATGTGACTTTGATCCACTACGATAAATGTCATAGACACGATAGATAACCGTAAATATAAAGAGTATATTTACAAAAGAAAAGAGTGAGGGTTATCATGATGAAATGATAGGTAAATGAAAGTGCAAATTTAAAACAAATCCAACACTTGAAGGGTTAAACTTGAACTTTTTCTTAATTATTTTTAACCCCTATGCTGCAGTAAAAAAATAAAAAGTTGAGGTAAAAATTGTCTTACACTGTCATACTCATTTCACTTCTCAGAGGGAAAAAATAGTGTATAATTTTAACTCTATGTGTGAGTAAGGTAAAACTATAGTTGGAATTGTTGTCTATAAGAAATCAATTTCCATATTTACACTTCAACTGATGCAAACATTGGACATTGTCACTCCACTTTTTGCTAAAAAGATTATATGGTTTCTGACAAAAGAAATTACTGCAGCATCTAAGTTGACATGTCTACAATAATATTAATACTAAATTGTATACATATATGCGTGAAATATTTTTTAATTTTCTCATGTTTGATTAATCAAAAAATTTAGAAGACGTTGACTCTAAAAAAACAAGTTCTTAAAATTGAGGAAGACAACTTTTCATAATAAAGTAGAAAAAACAAGTTTCACAAGTAATATTCCTCTAACACACCTCATAGTCACTTACTCTAGAGCAAGCTCTAAAGTCTTAAAAAAAAGGTGGGTGCCAATAACAGGTGAAGGTGTTCATCGAAACTCTCTCGATAAAAAGTTACACACATATATATATGTATATATGTATATATAGCTCCCCTAAATTGATAGTTGTTAGGATGAATCACATGTGCAAAAAATATGAAATCTCTTAGCAGACTTAAATTTGTTACGTTGCCATTCTTTCAAGATTAGAGGTTGACTCAATTGGTAAGGGAGTTCAAAATCACATTGAGGATCTAAATTTAAATCCTAGGAACTACATTATTAGCGCCCCCTCCCCCCTCTTTTGTAAAAAAATCTTGATCCGTTATAGATTATACATTTATAGGTTATAGACTTTCTCTTTTAAAAAAATTGAGTATTATTTGTAAAAAAAGTAAACTTTTCATGTATGAGGAAATAACGAAGGTTATTAACAACTTTGCATCTTAAAGAACGTCAAGAAGAATAGTCTATTTGTGGAGGAAAAAAATAATTAAAGCCTCCCTTTGATTATGACTTTAGATCACTAATGTGTTCTAGTTGTCGTTGTTTCACCCTCGTGGCCCGCATCTTCACCACCCTACACTCCAACCTCTTGTAGTGTTTCATGACTAGATTATATATAAATATTTTTACTTACTTATCAAACATAAAAAAATAAATACAAAACTCACTTATTTTTCATACCAAACAGCCCCATAATCTTTTTTTTTTTTAAAAAAAAGAAAGAAGAAGAAAGAAGATATGATAGGTGTTTACCAAAGATTAGCAAACTAATAGAAAATAAAAGAAATATATTTAAAAAGACTAAACAATCTCCATAATATTTTACTGTTGTAATATCTATATTTTTAATCCAATATTCGATATTTCTTTTATGACCTCGATTAGTTGAGATTCACCCCACTTAATTAAGGTATACTCTTAGTTAGAATCTTAGTTTTTTTAAAGCCGGAATTAAAACCTCTAATTAATTAAAAATGAAAAAAAAATTGTATTCCTCCACCCATAACTCTCAAGTCTCAACCCTTAATAATATATACTTTGAAACTAATTGACATGTATAGAGGGTGGACACCCGAGGAGGGAGCGTATAGTTATGGATTCGACTCAACCTAATATTTCTGAATACAAAAGATAGATGCAGCGAGAAAAACTATTAAAATTTAATAGATCCTGATATTTTGCAGTGAAAAAAACTATTAAAATTTTAATAGATATAATTATTTTGAACTCATAATTTCAAAAATAATGAATTTAGCACTAAAGATCTTAGTAATCAAATGTATTAAATTCAAATTTTGAATATGCTTATGAAGATAATGGTTAGCACATATGACCCTGTTTTGGAGTGGATATACTATCAGTAGCGGAGTTAAGATTTTCATCGAAGAGGTTCAAAATCTGAAAAAAGTAAACACACTAACTAGCCGAATGAGGTTCGAATATATATATAAAATTTTAATTATATATACAAACAACATAATTTTCTATCGAATATACTACAAGTTGGCTCTTCCATTATATACCATACAATATATAGTTTTATCCGACATCATATATATGTTATGAATCTGAAACCTATTAAATTCAAATTCTGAATACGTCGTGCTATTTGAATTATTTCTTCAACGTTAGTATATGTAACTGCCCTTTGGTAATTGGACTGGGCCATAAATTGGGCCATGGGCCTGCTCTGACACGGCGCGTCGTATGTTTTCACGTGTGCTGCTGGTGCACTGTAGCCTTGCCGGCGCATCTTTAGCGTTTTTTTTTTCCTATATTAATTTTAGGTACTAATTAACTGCCAACTTCTTCTGTTTAGGAACTGTTTGTTTAGTTCACAATCACAAGATATATGCATGACATGTCCTGCCTATGAAACATCTCTTGAAGATATGACATATGACTGATCTTTTCTCCCTACCAGTGGCGGAGTCAGAAGTTTTATTAAGGGGTTCAAAATCTGAAAAGTAAACACACGAATTAATGGAAGGGGGTTCGACATCTATTATACATACCTAAAAAATAATTTTAACCATGTATAAATAGTAAGTAATATTTTCCGTCGAGGGTGAACCCCCTGCCCCTGCTCCCTACCCCCCCACACCACTAGGTATGGTCGAGGGATTTAGTCGAATCATTTCTGTGAAAAGTTATGAATCTCTTTTGCTTATTCGTATATTTACTTTTTTCATTGATTGAATTCTCTTAGTAAAATCTTGACTCTGTCATTATCCTGTTGCCTCCCCAATCAATTTGTAATATGGGTGGAGGATATAGACGAACTTAAATTTTAAAATTTGATGAGTTTTGAATTTTTTAAGGATTTTCTTCACACGTAGGTAGAATAATTTTCGTAAATAACGCTATATGCATTCAAACTTTTAAAGAAAAATAGCGACACTTTATTTTAATCTTGAAACCAAGAAGCATTTTGATTTGATGAATCAAGGCTTGAAGTTGGTTCATCGAGCAAGAGGAGAGAAGGATTCAAAACATACATGGTAAAATATATGGTATCAACACACATAATAATAGGAAAATACACTTCTTTGTCTATTGAGATTTCTCCTAGCTAGTCATTATTTTGATAGAAAAAACTGCCTTACTTTGTATTTGTGCGCATATAATATTTTGATAGCGGAATAATTTGTGTGCATAATAATAGTGAAATATATTATATTTGTGCATATAATAATGGTGAAATACACTTTCTTGTCTATTAATATTTCCCTAGTCATCAATGTGATAGAAATACTTGTCTTACTCTGTATATGTGCACATAATAAATGTATTTGGGTGTATATATTATGTTGATAGCGAAATACCTTGTATCTGTACGCATTACAATAGTAAAATACATTGTGTCCCACACATAATGAGTGTATTCATGAATATACAATATCTCTGTAGTAAAACTGCATCCTCACACATAATAATAATAGTACTGCAATATATATATTTGCGCCCAAAATAAGTGAATCCACACGAATATCTAGGGTGGGGTATATTATAAAAATGAATTTGCACGTATATAACATCTATGTCGAACTGTATCTATACGGATTATAATAAGTATATATTCATGCATATACAATATCTTTGTCTTATTATATCTACATAATTATTGATTGTATCCATATGTTTTCGATATCTTTGCCTAAACATAAATTTGTTCTTTTAACTTCATTTTAACTGGCATTTATGCTCTTCAATTTTGGATATACACAAGTAGACACTTCAACTTGTATAAAATTGAAAAAGTAGACACACACACATCCAACGTGGCATAATACACGTAAGACGCCACATAGGACACAAAATTGTCATGTAGGATGCCACGTAGGATCAATGTCTCTATTTATTCAGTTGTATACAAGTTTAAGTGTCTGTTTGTGCACACTCAAAGTTAGAGGACATAGATGTCAACTGAAGCCAAGTTAAAAGGCATGCATAGGCAATAATATTTATGTCCACACATATCTGCTATAGGACTTTAAATTGTTGCTTACATTGTGTAATGTTCTTTAAACTACTACTATAAAAAGTAATTAAAGGGTTGAGTTAACTAAATCACATAATTTTTCCTTTTTAGTTTAATTTGGAATTAGGTCTATGGCCTCAATTTAGGCCACCTTAGTTCACAATGTGTAATATTACACTTTGATTGTTATCACCTTTTATCTCTTTAGGCAATTCAAAAAGATTGGTTATAAAGTAGAAAGTACAATTATATGATTCAACAAGAATATAGAGAAGCAATAAGTTACAAAAGTCTTATTGAGTACTATTTAATTTCATAAAAATTGGCCCAACTTTCTCATAATAATAACTATCCTTATTTCAGTGTCTTGTACTACTTCTTTTTCTTTCATGGACCCTTTTATTTTTGAAAAATAATTATTGTAATGAAATTTTAAATTTTATTGATAATAATTTAGAAGTTTTACCAGTAGAATTTGAAATACATGAAAGTAATTATTTTCAATTATAAGAGTTGAAACGTAATTATTTGTCAAATTTATCCTATTTTCTAGTGTTGTTTTAGTCTTTCAAACTTTTTTTATTATATACTCTCAATAACGAATTACTCACATATTTTATTTTATTTTTTTAAAAAAGAGATTAAATTTCTATTATAATATATCAACATCACCATAAATCTTATAAACACACCCTAACTTTTTTATTTTCATACTCGAAATCTTTCATAATAAGAGAAAAGACAATTTTTCTCAATTTTCAAAGTCTGAACTCGAAATCAAGTTCTATCTATCTACATTGCAGACACAAGAAACATCAATATAGACATGAAAAGAAATTTACCAAACACAACATTTATACCTTGAAATAGCTAAAGTAAAATTTCAAACAAGATATATAAAAATAAAAATTAATAAAAAGGAATCTCTTTAAAAAAAATTGGAAGTGTCATATTAAAATACCACATCAATCAATTTCTTCTATTATGCCAAACATGTAACCATAAAAAAAGAATTCATTACTACCATTTCTAGGACTGTTATGAGTACTTATAAGGACCACAATTTTACTATTTTATACAAATTGATTTGCTGGCAAAATAATTTAAAAGTTGTACTCAAAGACAAAATTAGTTTCTTCTGAAAAGAAATAAAACAGTTTCCAAAATTAACTATTTTTCCTCCTCCTCCTCTCTCTGTCAACTCCATTTTAAAATGTGAAACCCCACTTCAAGTTTGAAAAAAAAAATAAATTAAAATTAATTGTGAAGTGACATTTTTGTGAATTTAATTAACATAAATTGAGGTTCAAAATGGAGTTGTTAGTGACAAAGGGCAATATTTAGTCCATAATCAAAAGAGGGTAAAGGCAATCATTTATTCCTACTCTCCTAATTTATGTGATACAATTTCAGATTTTGAGATTTAAACAAAAAATATTTACTAGAACTTTTTATATATCTTTTAAATATTTTGAATTGTCAATTAGTATGACTTGTAGTACTATTCACAAATTTACTAACTATGTAAATTTTAATTTAAATTTTTTAAAGATTTCAATTTATAATGAAAATTAAATTGTTTGATTATAAAAATGAAAATTATGTCACATTAATTGAGACGAGTAGCAAATTATAACAAGGTGGTTTTGAACATTGTCATAATTTATTGTATATGAACAATGTGAATGGTGTCAGTGTGGTTTGATTTAACAAAGGAAAATGACAGAGAGAATGATACAGATGTTTCTACAAAAAAATATTTATTTATTTGGTCCCGTTCCACACGTGGGGAGGGTCTATCTTTCCGTACTCAATTATTATTAATTATTATATTATTTTTTGTAATTTTCAAAGGGTTACAAAATGGACAATTAGATGAGTTTATATGTAAAATATTATTATTATTATTATTATCTTTTGTAATTTTCAAAGGGTTACAAATGGACAACTAGATGAGTTTATATGTCACCGTAAAAGCTTACTCGTATATGATATTTATATCAAACTTAATATATATAACATAAGAGTTTTTCACACATTTATCACTTAATCATAATTAAGAACTATGTATTTGCTATTAAATTTTAACTAATTATAGTTAAAATATTATTTAATTTGGTGTAGATAAAAGTGAGTTTTTTTAAGGAAAAATTATATGAAATAACAAATTATTAATTCAAATTAAATGTTATAATCATAGTTTCTTTTATTTGTAATTCGCAGCAAACATTCCATGTTTTTTGTCATCCCATTTGTATATCGAAATATACAAATAGACCGAAATATACAAATGTAGGACCCATTTGTATACCGAAATATATAAATGCATGACTCATTTGTATACCGAAATATACAAATAGATTCAAATACACATTTTTTTATGTATATGTATACCGAAATATACAGATTAATAGTATGTTTGCTATGGAGCGCAATTATACAAACTATAGTTATATCATACAAATATGATTTTTATGTTTGCTAAACCTAAAATTTACTCTTTTTTTAAAACTAATTATCTTGGTATATGGGCAATTGGGCCTCTCGTATATGGGCTTCTAGTAGATCTAGTAAGCAAGATCATGAAATAGAAGGCCCAAGGTGAAGAATGAAAAGAATTTTTTGTAACTATACTTTTGCCTTTAATTATGAAATATATAGCTATAGTTTCCATATTTACGAAATGTAATAACATTTTGTATTGGGGTGTAAGAGAAATGCTTTGCTCCACACGCATAATAAGTGTATCCTCAAGTATATACAATTAATATCTCTGTAGCAATAGCGAAATACGATGTATCATGTAAGTAATAATATTGGACTATATTGTATCTGCACACTTAATAGTGTATTCATGCGTATATAATATCTCTACCTAACGAACAATATATATATTTGCGCACAACAACTCAAACTACTTGACAAAATGTGACATTTTATATGAGTTACTTTGATTCGGAACGGAGTTTAAGAAAAAAAAAGACTTTTGAAACATGTGGTCTAGAATAAGTGAATAAATCATTTTATTAAAGGTAAAATGAATATTTTAAAGTTAAATTGTTACTTAATATGAAAATGTGTCATTCTTTTTGGGACTAACTAACAAGGAAAATAAATCATATAAATTGGGATAGAGGGAGTACTATTTGATAAATGAGTAATGCACTGCACATAGCGCTAGCATATTTACTAGTAACTATATAAACTTATAGTCCAGGTACTATGTTGATAGGAGATAGCAAGTATCTGATAGAATAATTGATGTTGGCACAAGTTGATCCAACCATCATAATCTAGTAAGGGGAAAAAAGGACGATCTGGTGTACAAAGCATCCCGCATTTGAAGAAGTTATCATAAATCTAAGTCCCAATCCCACTTTTTGAGTTTTCCTTCCTCATATCTATACTTCCAACTTCAATACTATGCACTTTCTGATATGGTGGAGGCATATCATCAAGATTCAAACTTAACAAACCAGACTCTGAATCATAGGTAAAATCAACCATATCTCCATCCACATTGCACTTTCACGGCTTGACAGACGAATAAACACCAAATCGACCACATCCCTTTACTTCCATCGACACTACTTCAACTGTTTTCATGAAATGAACATCGCGTCCCCTGATATAGCATGTTATCGCCTCTGAGTTGGTTTCGTGGAACGTGTTCTTCCTCTCAACCGTGCACCACGCTGCACCTTGACAGTTGTATATTCCAAGCATTTGTCCATGTTCCATATCTTCAAAAGGCTGAAAACATCATTATATTAGTTAAGACACAATCCTCATCATTTGCAATCAAATTACCAAAACAGAATTCACGGTTAAAATGAAACACATGCCTAACACCATCACGAGAAGGATCAGTGAAAAGGCAATTCCTTTCAGGCAAACGAGCACGAAGAATTGTACCATTTGGGAGAACAAGCTTCCTCATGACATCAAAGTTGTGCATCACTATATATAGCAACTCGTCGTGAATCATCACATAATAATTTGTCATTACAAAACAAGGATTCATATAAGACATAAAGTTCTTACCTAACATAGACATGTCCACCACTCAACACCCTCGCTGAGCCATGATACTCGGCCGCTGGATGAAGAGAGTGGAACATGTCCCAATCAGGCTGCATAATTTCTCCAAGGAACACATTGTTGTATGCCACACTAGCAATGTGAAATTGGATCGGTTGGATAAAAGTCATCTGATGCTCTTATAATTAGTGATGTTTGCTTTGAGCTGTTTCATTGAAATGACACAAACACAACAACATATTCAGTATATTTCAAAACTCGATTCCTGACTCTTGTCCCGACCCTAACTCAAGACCAGACTCCTGACCCTGAACTCGGAACCCCGAATTCAACCTCGACCTAATAGAAGTAGAAATCCACTCACGAACTTGACCTACCCTACGACCCAACTCCTGATCTAGACCCGGGACCCAAGTCCCACCTTTGACCATCACGTCGGTGTTAGATTCTGCATTGAGGTCTGGTTGAGATCGAGTTTCATGTCCCGGGTCAAGATTGGATTCTAGGTATCTAGCCGGGGTTGGGTAGTGAGGTTGAAAGAGAGTTTTGAGAAATATTTTTTCCTTACTTGGGGTATGAAAGTCATTTTCCTTAAATTTGAGTAAAATAAGTCTTTTATTTTTCAAAACATTTAAGTCAACCAAACATGAAACAATTAGAAATTATTTTTCAAAATATATTTCCCTTCATACCAAACACACATATTTGACCATAATAGAGATTGAACATACTAGTAAAGCGCATCTTTACTATGGCTCATGCAAGCAATGCAACCATTATCAGGAAAATTCCGAGCAACGGAAGCATCAAGAGCTTGATGATACTGTTTCGTGAGCTCAACCCGACCCCCGAAACCATCCCCTAAGGTCTCAAATATTATATACACTGCATATCCACCTTCAAAAATAACTATGCATTTCATGTGCGTTGCCTTAAAAAAAAATTTGCACACTCTTCATAAAAAGTCTAGCTCTGCCACTGTATTACTGCCATTGTTGTTGCTGGGTTCAAGCACTGACGGAGTCAGGATTTCACTAAAAAGTAAACAAAAAGTCAAAAGTAGTTCAACACACACATATATATATGCATGAAAATGAACATTGATCTTACCTGGCTCCGCCCCTGGATTAATTCAATGAACATTGATCTTACTTGGCTCCCCCCCTGGATTAATTCAATGAACATTGATCTTACCTGGCTCCGCCATCTTTGATTTCAACAAGGAGAAATTGTGTTTCCATTTTCTGAGCTATCCACCATAGTTTAAACCTGAAACAAGAAAAGAACCGTACACCTTGTAATTTGCACAACATGGCGATTGTTGTCTTGATCGAATTCAGCACCAAGAAATACACCTATTGATGGACTTGATACAGCACCAGAAGTTGTTATTGCATTGTCCGTTACATTTGTTAATATTGTTCTGTCTTTCACTACGAGTTTCCTGTCGAAAATCCTTATCGTTGGAGTGATGATCGCCATGGTGCGTGGCGTCTACTCCTTTTACTTCTTCCTTCTCTCAAACTCCTTTTGAATTATGATGGAGTGACAAAATTAGCCTTTGTAGGTTCGAGTTTTGAGTACAAATTCACCTTTGTTAAGAACACTTTATCTTGATATGGGATTTTCTTCGAAATTTGTCTAGGTGAATAACTCAATACTCAATCAAGTGAACCATATTATGGGTGTCAACAAATAATATTATACTAATTTTATGAAGATTCTTCAAGTTCACGTACTCCATAATTAGGCTATAAATTCGCGTCTAACGAGATTTTGCGAGCAAGAATTGAAGTGGGAGGTGATGAAACAGAGAATCAAAAAGGATTAATGGATTTGGTGAATGAGTAAGAAAAAATGGGTTCTTGAAGAAGTGAAGAATCATGGGATTATGGGGTTTTGGTTTTGGATTGTATTTATAGAAATCAACTTAAACATGATTGGTGATTTTGGTCTCACAGAGCCAGACACTTAAACTTATATAAAGTTAAATAAATAGACATACGTCTTCATTCTCCAATTCTGGGTGTGCACAATAGGTATATATATTTGAACAAGTAGACACACACGTCTTCCATGACGTCCTACACAACAATTTGTTATCCTACATGTATTATGTTGCGTAGGACGTGTGTGTCCACTTGTTCAACTTTATACAACTTTAAGTGTCTACTTGTGCAAATCTAAAGTTGAAGGGTGCAGATGTCCGATAAAGCTAAGTTAAAGGGCATGTTTACGTATTAGGGGTGTACAAAATCGAACCGAAAACCGAACCAAACTGCAAATCGAGTCAAACCGAAAAAAAAACCCAACTAGTGGTTTGGTTTGACTTGGTTTGGTATTGAAATAAAAAACCCGACTAGATTTGGGTTGGTTTGGTTTTAACTAAAAAAAATCAATCCGAGACCAAACCAACCCTACATTATATATATAATTTTAAAATTTTATTTTATACATAAAAATATTTACTTTGATATAATTTTAAAATATTTCTTATACTTTTTCATAGTCGTTTTTATCTTTTAATATATTATTTCAAGTTTGAAACTTGCAATTTTGAATGGTCCAATAAAGATTATAATCCATAGATGTTGGTAACTATAATAAAACTTAAAGCTTAAATCAAAATCAAATTAATACAATGCAAAAGAAAATCAATTCAACACTAAGAATGACAATAATATTGAATATTTGTTCTTTAGTTTTACATTGGTTTAGAAGATTAAAATACATAATCTAATTTTAATTTCCTTTAATATTTAGGCATGTAACTACTTATTAAACATATTTTAGCATAATTTAGTACTTTTAAATTATGATCATTTTCATTATGACTTATTAATTTGCAATATTTGTTTTACGCGATTTCATTATTATTATTTTTGTTAGATATTTTAGTGTCATTAATCATAGCATATTTTGTGTTATTTTCTTAAGAAACACCTTAGATAGTTGTATTTTTGTAGGACTAAAGAAATATTTGAAGTACAGATAAATTATATGTTTGTCTGAATACTTTATCGGAAAACCCCGAAAATCCAAAAAAAACCCGAGGTTGAAAAACCCGAGTTTTATTGGTTTGGTTTGGTTTATAAATTTAAAAATCCGACACAAATGATTTGGTTTGATATTTGAAAAACCCGAACCAACCCGGTCATGTACACCCCTATTACGTATTATGCCAAAATACATTGATCATTGTTGACCTAATAATTTGGTGTACATTTGTTTGCATTGTATCTTTATAATCTTGTATTGTATACATCGATCCATATTTACCTAATAAATTATATACATTATCTGCATTGGGATACATTGATCCGTTTTCACCTAACAAATTTGTATATATATGGAATGAAATAATTGGATCCCTAATTATTTTTTTGCTAATACACTCTACCAAACGGCGCATAAGTGAAATAAGGGAAACAAAATAGGTAATCGAAGAGAATGAACTTAATAAAACCCATTACCTAGTAAGAAAGCCCCATTAATCATTGCATCAATAGCCATTTTAGGACTGCTCTTTCAAACATAATCAGTATTTGCAAAGTATTTAAATTTTAGCCATTGCTTCTTCTTTTGTAGCTTCAATCTTCTCCCATGCTAATCTACTTAATGTAAATTACAAAGCATAAGCGTAAAAATAGAAATTTCTTAAAGGAAATCTTCATACCATTTCGAAATTTCAAAACATATACGTTCTGAAATTTTAATAATGTTCGAACTTGGAGACATAGACGTATCTTACATTGCAAGTCTTTTGAACTAAAAAAAACGATTGATTGTCACATAAAGTTTAGAGTGTGGTGTAATATTTTTTTCATAAGAATTTCAATTTGCTCAACAAAAATAAAATAAAAATATTTACACCATGGTGCTATCAAAAAATACTAAGTAGTGCACTTGGTGCTAATTTGTAGAATATATTGTGATAACAATATTCCAAGTTCCAACAAACATGTATATATCATCCTTAGTTACTTTAAATAAAGAACATGAAATTTTAGGTATTTGTCAAATGAAATTCTAAATTCCAAACATGAATATTGATCTTTGGAAGCATATTTCTTAAAGAATAAAATAAAATAGGACGTTTACAAACGTGCAGTAAAGATCTGAAACGGGTGGAAAGCCAAAAAAAATTGTAATAAAAGATCACCCACTTATATGTACTGCGAATGGAATATTTGCAAGATATACATGGTACATATTTGTTAAGTATTTTTTCTCTTAATAGATACTTATGGAGTGTATAATATTTTTTAAAATAATTATTTTTGGGGTGTAAATTATTTTTGGCTGCATGATTAATATTCCCAAAAAGGTCCTATTACCTTTATATACTTGATAATCACCAAGTTCCTTTAGACAACTATTATGAAAAATCTTTCTTGAAAAAAGAAAAAATAAATTCTTCTTCTTTTAGTGGGTAAAGAATCAAGACAAATTCCATTATTCCATCTATGCATGAAAACAAAGCAAAGTATCTAATGCTGTAAACATAGTCATTATTAAATCTTCTTTTACATAAATTCCAACACTAAAAATTCTTTCGTTAAAAGATATTATAAATGGTCGTTTGGTTGCTGGTTAAGATGTGATTTATTTATGTATTAGATTTTGTATAACTAGTATTATAATATACAGAAATAGAAAATATAATAATTAATACATGAATTACTAAAGTTGGCGTTAAATGTGGGCAATTCAAACTCTTTTTAGTGAAAAAATACATTATATATATATATAAGGTTTTAATTATCTTTGATGTATATATAGAAATTGTTGAATTTTCTTTGCTACTTTGTATGTTTGCCTTTTAATATTTTAACCTTCAAATGATGGTCGGTGATTTTTTAATGAAAATTTTGACATCACATGATTAACTTTTAAAAAAAGTATTAGCTATTGTAATCTAGTATTTATCATTTCCTGCTGGCCATAATGTTGAGCAAGTCAAAATAATTTAATAAACAAAAAAATCAAGAAATATTCTTTGCCTTTATAAAACGTTTTCTAGTCGTTTTGACTCTTATAGAAAGTAAAGTAAGTAAGAATTTGGAATATTTACAAAAGGAATCCAATGGAAAAGCTTCTTTTTCTAGTGAATGCAGTTTTGGAAGTTTTGGTGGTCTCTTTTTCTTGTTATTTTCTGTCTATCCAAAGTCACATGAGAAATAATTAATATCTTATAAAAAAAAAATATAGTCGATGTCCCATACTCACATTGGAGCTCAACTAAATTTAGATTTGAATTGAAAAGTTTCACATTAGGGGTAAAACGTTCCTTAACAAAGGCGACTTTATATTCAGGGGACTTAAACCCGAGAACTCTAGTTAAGGGTGAATGAGTATTTACCACTCCACCACAATCATTGTTGGTCATATAAAGCTATTAAAGATAAAGATGATTTTTTTATTATTTTACCTTTAATATTAACTATTTATTTAAAATTATTTTTCAAGTTCACTAAATATTATTCATCAACTAATATAGATATCATTATAAAAATTTGTTTTTTATTTATGAAGTGTTCAAAATTTATTGTGAACTAGTAAAATTAACAAAGAGAGTAAGGAGATGTTTGGATCATCTTATTAAAAGTAACTTATAAGTCAAAAACTAAAAAATTTAAGTAAATTGTACCTTACTTTTGGGTTCTGACTTTTTTTAAAAAAATTGATCTAAAAATAAGTGCTTAAAAGCACTTTATAACTTTTCTAAATAACTTCAAAATTTAAAAAAATATTTAAAAATAAAAAAACACATGAAAATAAGTTAATTCAAACGAACAACCAATAGAAAATATGAAAGTTTGTTGTGGAAAGTGATGTTTTGGTATTACATTGAAGATTGTGGGGTATATGGTGTAACATTTTTCTTGCAATAAAGATGAGGGAATGTTTTTTTTCTTTAATATTGCCTAGTATAATAATTTCTTTTCATGATAAAGGTAAAGTGTAACGGGCAGAATAATAGAGAAGTTATGCTTTTAATTTTATTATTTGAATTTATCCTTTTTTTTTATATTTAGTAAGTTCTTAAATTTCAACATTGAGCAAAGAGTTTGAAAATTTCTTAGGGAATAAAAATGTATACATGTCATCTCTTTACATTTTATTCGTAGAATTACATTAAATATGTTGTCATTTTTGTATAATTTCAATATTTTACGTTATAAATTTAAGATCACAAGAAAAATTATACACATTTTTAATTTAAGATTATAAGATTCAAAGCTATGGTGATTGATGTACTACACATCATATCTAATGAAATGTGTCACGGAGTATGATATATGTCGATGATATAGTTTTAATTGACGAGACACATGGTGGAGTTAATGATAGACTGGGAGTTTAGAGACGGACTTTAGAGTCTAACGGGTTCAGATTGAGCAGGACTAAGAGCATGTTTGGACTGACTTTTAGTTTTGACTATAAAACAAAAGTCATAAGTTATGATGACTTTTGGTTAATATTTATCATTTTAACTTAAAATCAAGTGCTTATAATAACTTTTTAAATTTATCCAAACATTTCAAAAGTGCTTAAAAGCATTTAAAATAAGTCAGTATGAATTTGGAGAGCAAACTCGTATTTTAGTGATAGGTTCCATAGGAATTGGACGATCCTATTTGGTCAAATACCTAGCGACAAACTCCTATCTTCCTTTTTTGTTTGCCTTTTCCAATATGTGAGATGTGGGGATGAAGCTCCGAAGCAGGAGCGACATAACTTACGTGGCAGATCTAGAAGTAAGGATTGACACACAAGACATGGAGGTCGAGAATTAAAATAGAAAATTAGTAGTTAATCAAGTATTGTCCAGTTCTCTTATCAGTATTTACAATTTCTTTTGCTTCAATTATCATATTATTTTTTATTGTTACTTGTTCTCTTCTTAGTTAATTTTCAGCAAGACTTTTTCATTATTATATTTGTTCTAAACACTTAATTTTTATATTCTTACTCAAATCGAGGGTCTTATAAAAAGAACAAACTATTTATCTTCACAAAGCAGAAATAAGACCATTTACACACTATCCTTTCAAACTCTCTTTAAAACATATATAGGGTATATTATTATTCTTAAAATTCAAGAATCTGTCTTTATTTTCTAAAATTCTCGTGACTAACTGAACTAGGACATCTTAAATTAAAATGGAGGGAGTAATATAATCCTATTTATGACTTTAGGTTTTAGTGTAACGTACAAGCAAGATTTAACTCTAAAAGTAGAAAAATATTAATTTAATTAAATTCTAGAACTCCCCCTTGCACTCCACCCCCACCCACCACCCACCACCATCACTCTCCAAAATTGATGGAAGCAACGCGTTTAGAGTTGAAATAATTTATACTTATTTACCATTTCACGCGTTTTATTTTGGTGGGATCAACATTCAAAAATTAATATTTTTGCCGTTTCATTTTATGTGACAAATTTTCTTTTTAGTTCGTCTCAAAAAAATGTTACCTTGTTATAAATTAGAAATAATTTAACTTTAAACTATCATTTTTTCCTTAAAAATTGTGTTTGACTACAAATTTCAAAAGTTATTTTTTTCTTAAATATTGATGTGAAGTCGAGTGGTGTCACATAAAATGAGACGAAAGAAGAACTAATGATAATAAATATAAAAGTTAAAGCAAAATCACCAAACAAACGCGTTATATTTTCTCTTTACATAATTTAATTTCATTCTACAAAACTACTCAAGAAGCCATTTTTTTTCATTTTTCTGTTCCATTGAAATCTCTCAAGAATCAAGAAAATGTTGACTATTAGCCTTCTCTTCTTAGCATTTCTCTTCATTCTTGGTTTAATCACAACCCTTTTCAATTTTCCCACTAAAAAGTTTCAATCTTGGATCTATTCCCTCTCTGTTAAACCTCAAACCCCAACCCCAACCCCAACAACCCCTTTTGTCAATAAAGATTCAATCTTGGTTGAAAAACAGAGCTCAAAAGTTGAGTTGAGGGGTATTTTTGCAACATTTGACAAGAACAATGATGGGTATATAACAAAACAAGAATTGAAACAATCACTTAAGAATATTGGGATTTTTATGGAAGATGGAGATATTCTTGAAATGGTTGAAAAAGTTGATTCTAATAAAGATGGATTGATTGATATTGATGAGTTTTATGAACTTTGTCATAGTTTTTTGGGAATTGAGAAAGTTGTTAGTGAAGAAGAGGGGGAAGTGGAGAAAGGGGAAGAGGAAGAGGGGGATTTGAAAGATGCTTTTGATGTGTTTGATTATGATAAAGATGGATTGATATCTGAGGAAGAATTGAGTAAAGTGCTTTCATCTTTGGGGTTAAATCAAGGTAAGAGATTAGATGATTGTAAAGAAATGATTAGGAATGTTGATGTTGATGGTGATGGAATGGT